>JAVTVY010016323.1:0-65536 GCA_036873755.1 Hanleya hanleyi
GTCATCATTTTGTTGGTGTATTGCCTCTTTTCAAGAGATAAAAAATATTTAGACGGTTTTTCACCTTCCTCAACCCAACGAACTCTTGTTCGAGTTATAATTCCTTGTATCTTGACATTTCTGATTTCTTCTAGTTTTTTTTTTGTCTCGTCTAATTGTTTGATTTTAGCTTCGGCTATGCCGACAAAGTTGTTCTGAATTTCATCTTCAAGAAATTGTATTTCATCTTCTAATTTCCTTTCATTTTTCGCATTTTCTTTCTTCTTTCGCGTGCTATATTGTATACTTTCCCCCCGGATTTTCATAAGTAAGGTGTCTATAAATAGTTGTTCGTTTATTAGTAGTTGTAGATCGTTCCTGGGTATATCAGCGAGGTATGCTCTGTTATAAGGTGTTGAACTGTATTCTTCGACAGTTTCGGTGATGGTTTTATTAACTAGATCGACATAAGATTTATCCTTCAACAGAGAGCAGTTAAATTTCCAGTATCCCCTTTCGCGTTCAGTATTGCTAAATTTGCATTTGATTGTTATAGCAGAATGGTCTGTTCTGTAACCTGGTATTATATTTGATTCATTGATTATATTGAAAATGTCTGTGCTGGTAATAAAAAAATCTAGCCGTGCTTGTTGTCGTGGTTTTCTTCTACGCCATGTGTATTTTCTGTCCTGTTCGTGCATTATTCTCCAGGGGTCGATGTAGTCGTGGTTTTCGATCATATCTTGCACAGTTTTTCTGGCATTAGGAATATTAATGTGTTTATAATTTTCATAGTCCATATCTGAGTCAAGTACGAGGTTCCAGTCGCCGCAAATTATAACCGATGCATTCGCGAAATCGTCAATATGTTTCTGAAGAGTATTATAGAACGATGGTTTGTCCGTGTTTGGTCCATATATTGTGGCGAGGGTGACCGGTGTCTCGTGGATTTCTAAGCCCAGGATAAGATAGTTCCCCAGTGGATCTTCTAACACACGAGTAACTTTGTAATCAAAATTGTTATTGAATAAGACTATGACCCCTCTGGCGTTTGATCTAAATGAACTTGCCCAAGCATCTTTTCCCCACTCATTTTTTATTGATTGTATTGACTTGGTATCTGTATGCATATCTTGCAGGCAAATTATAGAAAAATTCTTTTTTCGAAAATAATGAAAAACGTCCGCTCGTTTTTTGGGGTCCGCCAACCCTTGACAGTTCATTGACACTATATTCACTGTTTCTGACATGGTAGGATTATTTTAAAAGCTATATATATGGAAGTTATATGGGAGATGGAGTCGGGATTGGGTGTTCTTCCCAGCATATACCAGAATGCGTTGCTTTCTAATATATTATGGAGAAACCAAATATTTAAACATTCATGAATATACATCGGTAATTCAGTATACAGAAATATAGCATTGTGCTTGAGAAAGATTTTTCTATAATACTCGGGCGGCATAGCGTAAAACTATGGAAAAACTAAACAAGAAACAACCCCACCGCGCCAATCTGTGCATTCTTACAATAAACAGGATAATAACCCATTGCTATGTTAAGGAAATTAGCGTAGTTCAGTGTCAGTTCAGTGTCATCGCTAATAGTGTGCAGCTTCATCTCTTGGGACGAAAACATCCAGACTTGAAAGAGGTGAAATGAAACATACAGATTCGAAACAGAAATATACATTGTAACCAGGTTATGTAGATAGGAAGACAAGTTACAGGAGAGATGATCGAAAATGGTAAGACTACTTACATCCAGTAACATGTTTTCAACAATAGAGGGGCACAACTCAATAGGCTCTACAGAAAGTAGAAGAACTCCAATATTACAGTTTATCTGCATCAGTTTATAAGGCGATGTGAAGAGAATTCTAGAACTGTTCGCATTCAAAAAATTTGGTTCGACCAATAGAAGCATAGCTCTGGGAAAAGTGTCACAAGAAGTAAAAAAACAACATCAAAAAAAGCGATCTCTATCTAATGATGAAGTGTATCACGTTTCGGAGAATTGCGTTCGAAAGAGCGTGCATTGTCTAAGTAAACCGGATAATAGTCTAGTGCTACACTGTAAATAATAAGCGTCCCGAAACAGAACCCCCTCCGTCCCCACTCTAAAATGCGTTTCGTGTCTAAAACTGAAACACCAGTGTTCCTACACGAAACGCCAGTGTCCATAAACAAAACACTAGAGCTTTAAGACCCTTGTACAAAGAAGTGTTTTAAGTACTAGACACAAACTTATGGGCGCAAAGTGTCTTCAAAGTGGGGACAAAAAAGTGCTCCATCCCAAGACACTCTATATCCGCAGTGTACGTTATTGGAATTGGCGTATTTTTCAGAGATGAGATCTTAGCAGTTTTGTGTTGTGTTTATATATTAAAACGACAACATACAGATTTGGAAAAGCAGGAGTGTGCATACAGATATAAATCAGAAGTACCTGTAACCATATATATAGCAACACACATGTATAAATAGCAGCGTACGCCACATCAGCATTTAGCAAACCTTACATGAAGACAATCAGATCATGCTATTCATACACCTTGTACTTTTCTGAATGTGCATTTCAGTTCTAACGGGAGAAATAGCGTGAATCTATTCTTTTCCAAGGGCTTTTGTGTGGTCAATTTCTCAATTGATTTCCCGCGGCGCCGCTCTGGCTTGCCCGAGGTCTACAGTACATGTACATTGCCGAAAGAAGAAAGGGTCAGCCGGTTCTAAATATAGCTTCTTCTGTAACAATTTTAGAACTAAATACTGCTATATATTTGTTCACAACGTCGGTGCAATCGAAAGGTTATTTAATGTTCGAAGTGGGAGATAGCATATCGATCACCTAGTGTGCTATTATTTCATTTTTTTTTACAGTGCTAATGCTTTCCACTCATATTGATAAATGAACATGGGGGAAAGTGTACAGGCCAATACAATAGATAACGCACTGAAAACCGTTGACTCACAATAACTATCCTTATTTAAAGAATTTTCTGCCATTGAACGAAACAGAAATATACAATGTAACCATGTTATGCAGATAGGAAGGCAAGTTACAGGAGAGATGATCGAAAATGGTAAAACTGCTTACATCGAGTAGCATGTTTTCAACAATAGAGGGGCACAACTCAATAGGCTCTACAGAAAGTAGAAGAACTCCAATATTACAGTTTATAAGGTGGCGGTAATCTGCATCAGTTTCTAAGGCGATGTGAAGAGAATTCTAGAACTGTTCGCATTCAAAAAATTTGGTTCGACCAATAGGAACATAGCTCTGGGAAAAGTATCACAAGAAGTAAAAAAACAACAACATCAAAAAAGCGATCTCTATCTGATGATAATGTGTATCACGTTTCGAAGAATTGCTTTCGAAAGAGCGTGCATTGTCTAAGTAAGGGAGCGTGTCAAAAGTTTTGACGCGAACGCGTTCATATTTGAACGTTCGACTGTTCATTTCCGCATGCGTCAGGCCGTTCATTTTACACATCAGCGTCAGGAAATGAACAGTCGAACGTTCATATTTGAACGTTCATTTTTTTGAACGTTCATTTTTGAACGTTCATTTTATGAACGTTCATTTTTCAATGCACTCTGACATTCATTTTCGCACGTTCGTTTTCGCATGTTCATTTTCTCAGGTGTATTTATTTTGCACTAGCTTTCGTAGGTATATAACCCACTTCCTCTGACGAAGTACTTTCGTTCTTTCAAAGCAATTATGGCAAAGATTTGACGTTTATCTACAACAAATTCAATAAATGTATTTAATATAATAAAAGTGGATCTTTCGTACATATTCTGGGGAATTATTTACCCGGAATTATAGAACGAGCGACAAAAAGGAACTAACGCGCGTGTATTATTTTTTGGAAGAAAACGAGATGAACTATATATAATATTAAACTTCGACAAAGAAATATCACCATACTGATGTGGTTTATTAAAAGTCCGATGTGACCAAATATTGTAAAGAATGATACAATAATCGGGTGAACAATTTGGTGAATTAAGCTCCTTAAAATGTTCGTAATTGGAAGAAATTTGATAGACGAATAAGGACTTTGTTATGATATCAAACCACACATTATTATATTACGTATTTGTATGACATTTATATAACAAATTTGATACATGGCATTCGACGGATGTTGATCGCGATTGTTAACTTATTTGACAACCGTATATGCTAAACCCCTAGGCTTCCCCCATCGTCCTGTCTGACCTGCTCTGTATATTGATCGTGCGTAACGCACGTGGGCCCCGTCTGCCCAGTAAGGGTGAGAGCTCAAAGTCGGTTGCCGTTCCCGGGTAAATCAAGTTGTAAGGTGTGTGCGCCTTCATTGCATCAGATTTCTAAACCGCTACTAATTTTTTTCGTATTGGAAAACAGAGATATTCTTCAGGTCCAGGTTGCTTTTTATGCACACCAAATGGCCACCCGGGATTTTCCTGGCAGGCCGTAACTGACACTGTCAACATTTGAAACCTTGGCATAATATTGTCGTTTCCATTTAATTTAACATCTTGCGGTGTTCTAAATGCTATTCGTTATATTTATTATTTGGTGTCAAAATGAGCCACCTCGGAAAGCCCCTTGAACAGATGTACATATAGCGTTGATTTTAATATCGTATTCTGATCAATAAAGCTATGAAGAATCACATGATTGATAAGAAATCTGGACTATACAGTCTTGGCTTTGAAAGCTTTTAGCACTGTGATTGTTTGACAACAGCATTTTTATCGAATCGGTCGGTATCAACGGCGGATTTTGAATAGCCAGCGAAAATGACTTGAAACAAAAAAAGCCAACACACGTATTTTCTTATATAAACAAAGATCAATTAACAGTTATCTATTTTACAGCATTCAACGATTTCAGATAATTTAAGATAATAATAGGTGGCGACAAAACACTGAAGCCGTGACCGGGACAAGTAGGCCCCTAACAGAGAAACAATTCTATCATTGTCCTTCCATATATCATCCGTTTATTAAATTATTATTATCAATCGCAGACATCGGACACACCACTCTAGGTTTTACAGAATGCACTGAATACATGTATATAAACAATGCAAAGCACATGGTAAGTTACAATAAATTCTATAACAGAGGAAGGCCGCGCTGCGGGAAAGTAAATTTGACTCCACGCATTTTATAATAGTATACATCGCAAGGCAGGTTTCTGTTTGCAACTGACTTTGAGCTCTCACCCTTTCTGGGCCTCCTGGTCAGACGGGGGGCCCACGTGCGTTACGCACGATCAATATACAGAGTAGGTCAGTCAGGACGATGGGGGACACCTAGGGGTTTAGCATATACGGTTGACAAATAATTTAACAATCGCGATCAACATCCGTCGAATGCCATGTATCAAATTTGTTATATAAATGTCATACAAATACGTAATATAATAATGTGTGGTTTGATATCACAACGAAGTCTTTATTTGTCTATCAAATTTCTTCAAATTACGAACATTCTAAGGAGCTTAATTCACCAACTTGTTCACCCGATTATTGTATCATTCTTTACGATATTTGGTCACATCGGACTTTTAATAAAACCAAATCAGTATGGTGATATTTCTCTGTCGAAGTTTAATATTATATAGTTTCATCTCGTTTTCTCCCAAAAAATAATACACGCGGCGCGTTAGTTCCTATATGTCGCTCGTTCCCGGTAAATAATTCCCCAGAATATGCACGAAAGATCCCCTTTTATTATATTAAATACATTTATTAAATTTGCTGTAGATAAACGTCAAATCTTTGCAATAGTTGCTTTGAAAGAAGGAAAGTACTTCTTCAGAGGAAGTGGGTTATATACCTACGAAAGCTAGTGCAATATAAATACAGTTGCGCTGCCTTTTCGAGTGTTCTGTTTTCGTTTTGTTTTATGTTATTTTTCATTCTAATAAGAGTCGACACACGATAGCCGTATTGTGAGCCCTTCAGCGATTTCTGACAGCTATCATACATAATAATTTGAACGTTCAAAAAAGAACGTTCTTTTTCTGACGTTCATTTTTTCTGACGGGGTAGTGTTCATTTTCTGACTGTCGAACGTTCGTTTGCTGGAAGAAAAAGAAAGTTCACCTGTTCATTTTCTGACGCATTCTTTTAGTTTGAACGTCAAAACTTTTGACACGCTCCCTAAACCGGATAATAGTCCGCAGTGTACGTTATTGGAATTGGCGTATTTTTCCGAGATGAGATCTTAGCAGTTTTGTGTTGTGTTATATATTAAAACGACAACATACAGATTTGGAAAAGCAGGAGTGTGCATACAGATATAAATCAGAAGTACCTGTAACCATATATATAGCAACACACATGTATAAATAGCAGCGTACGCCACATCAGCATTTAGCAAACCTTACATGAAGACAATCAGATCATGCTATTCATACGCCTTGTACTTTTCTGAATGTGCATTTCAGCTCTACGGGGAGAAATAGCGTGAATCTATTCTTTTCCAAGGGATTTTGTGTGGTCAATTTCCCAATTGATTTCCCGCGGCGCCGCTCTGGTTTGCCGGAGGTCTACAGTACATTGCCGAAAGAAGAAAGGGTCAGCCGGTTCTAAATATAGCTTCTTCTGTAACAATTTTAGAACCAAATACTGCTATATATTTGTTCACCACGTCGGTGCAATCGAAAGGTTATTTAATGTTCGAAGTGGGAGATAGCATATCGATCACCTAGTGTGCTGTTATTTCATTTTTTTACAGTGATAATGCTTTCCACTCATATTGACAAATGAACATGGGGGAAAGTGTACAGGCCAATACAATAGATAACGCACTGTAAACCGTTGACTCACAATAACTATCCTTATTTAAAGAATTTTCTGTCATTGAACGAATGGTTATGATATTCAGTAATGAAACAGTTTTGTAGTATAAAAATAGATCACACATGTTTCATTACATAATAATAACCTGGGTCGATCGAGGGATAGTTCAATATGACGCTGAGTCGTAGGCCTAATAAGATATCTTCTTAAAGTTCAAATGGCTGGAGTCAGTTTACTTACGATACCATGGGCTTAATATTCCCAGGGATGTATTCCCCATCTTCCTGACCTATTCCGTCCGCCGTATCTTGGTGTTGAACTTGCCGGGTGTCGGACGTTTGAACTGCCGGATTTGTCCAATAGGTCCAAGTCTCTGTCGCAAGTAATTAGTTGGGGTCGTGGGATTCCATTCAGCTTCACATAAATGCGACCGTTGTGCGACCAAGCGGCATCTATGTTTTCTTCAGCGGTAGATCGGTTTACTGCTCTCATTAGAAGGGATTGATTTGCACGGGTCAGATCTTCTCTGATAACAATCCCGGAACCTTTGAGCTGTTTTCGTTTTGCGATTGTTTCGATCTTGTGTCGACGAGTCAAAAACTTGACAAGAATCGGTCGTGGTCTGTCAGCTGGAATTTTTCCTACTCTGTGTGCTACATCTATGTCGACCTTTGAAATATTCATGTTCAGCTTTTCGGTCAACACTTTCGTAGCCTTGTCCGCACAGTCATCCCATGATTCGAACATATATGGTCAAATGATTCGACCACAAAATCTATGGTCGCACCATGATATGTGACCATTTAAATCATGGTCGAAGCAGAGAAGAGCTACCATATATTTTCTGGTCAACTATTTTGACCATTTTTCATATGGTCTAAATAGTTTGACCAGTAAAATCTGACCATGAGTTTTATGGTCACATGGTCGGTGACCATATATGTCCTGGTCAGGGTAACCATATCCTTCTAACAGTGTACTCCTCATCAGAAAGCGTGGATGACTCGTTGGTAGGAGTGGAGATAGTATCGACTATTTTAGGTTCATTGCCGGTTTAAATATATAGGGTATTCTCTTTTTCCTCCTTTTTCTGATTCGAGGTAGTTTTATTACTACAAGACTGTTGAATACTTTCTTCCTCTGTGAATTCATTCATTACTTCCTCATTCAGTATAACGTTTACTTCTACGCCAGAGTGAATAGGATTAATGAAGGAATCCACAGACCGCACAGGTGCATCCTGACCCGAAACACGACCAGTATTCGGTAAGTTGTCACCCTTCAATTCAACATCTCCCGGAGACAAAACGATGTCAGCAGTTTCAGTCTGATCAGAAACAGACTTCTGATCACCTGACTTCTGATCATCTGTCTCGGCATCCACACCACCGCAGACCTCACTATCACCATCTTCATCCTCGGAACCATAATTTTGCTCCATCTCATCAAAGAGAGGTTCGTACTGTTTGAGGTTTTCTCGATCTCTATTATGGTTTTCTCGGCAGAGACGATCTCCTGATGACGTTTCGTGTACGTGCCATCAGGGCCTACAGTCTTCCATAAGTCTCGAGCTTGATATTTTTTCCGCTGGCGAGCCTCGCGTAAAGACCCTTTCGAACTTCTGCGGGCGGAACAGGGCGAGGACCTGAGGAATCATCTTTTTCATTGTTAGCTACGGAATCTCCAAGAACCTTGTTGGCCTTTGAACAGGTTTATTTAAAGTGTCCTTCTTCATGACAAATCAGGCATTTATTTTTCAAAGGACATCTCGAGTTCATGTGATCTTCTGATCCACAAGTATAACAGGTTTTTACGTGACCGTTATGCCGTACAGGAAGTCTCATACACCCAACTAAAATAGAAGAAGGAAGAGTACGTTTAAATTTCGACATCCAAATTCTTCGAACTCCTGTCTCAACCTCTCTATCAAACGAATAGAACTCTTTCTGTATAGAGAGAACACCACCATATAATTCAAATGCAGTTCTGATCGCAGAATCTGGGAAATCGCATGGTCCTGTCATCTTTACTAGCAATTTCCCTGGATCTATTTCTTGAAAATGACAACGTTGATCTCCAACGCGAATGCCTTCCAGCATTAGGCGAATTTTGGGAATTTCATTTGCTAATGTGAATTCCACAGGGTATTTTATATCTGTACCAGACCCGTTAGGACTGACCGTCCTGATCCAACAGTGTCTTTTAGGGAGTCCCACTAGGGAGTCTCAATACAACTACAAAACTACAAATAGTAACACACAAAACCAGTAAACATTGACTACCCCCTGAGGGAGCCTCACGCCAAAGTGAATAATATATATAACCAGTACAACAATACACTCCCTCTGAACCTCAAGTCCAGGCCGAACAATAGCCCAGTTCTAAATCTGGCCAGTTGCTGGGTACCGCCGAGGAACAAAAGAACAGAGAACAATAGACTCGCTCAAACATGTATTCTGAGGGCTAGCTTCAGCATACACCTTCAATATGTACATGTATTTAGCCTAGCTCGCTATAACCAGATATGTGCAAATCGACCTAAGCCAAACTGAACGAAAAACGAACCAACTACAAATTAGACCAAGCCAACAAGGAAATATATACACCAGCAGAATACGAAATATTTACAGAGAGCGAACAAACAGACGGAAGAGAGAGACAGAAAAAACCTCACAGACCCTCTCAGTCACGAAGACCGAGACGGTAGAAATGGCAGATCTCTGCCCTCTCAAACCAGCCCAAACTGACAAAGTCAGAAAATCGCCCTGAACAGCAAAAAACTGAGAAATAATTCCAAACTTTCACCACAGATATTTGCCAAATATATTCACAGAATATATTACACAAAAATTAGAGCTAATATCAGCTGAAATCCGCAGAATTAGACAAATTTCTTGGACTCCCGATTTTTCTACATCCGGGGACCGACATGGTACATAGATAAACGTTACACAGACGACGGTTCTCAGTATATGCTTCAGACCCCGACGTTCAACATACAGCCGTTGCCCACAGAAGAATTTCTGCGTCAATAATTGAAATACCCTTCTCGCAGCCACACCAACATTATGAAGTCTAAGAGTGTTTCGTTAACGTCAACTGTTGACTGATCTGAAAGAGCAATAGATGTACCCTTGCGTACCGAAAATGAATATTTGTGACATTTTGTAGGAAGGAATACTTCAACTCATTCCAAAATTAAATCATCGTCGTCGAAGGGGGAATTTATTAGGGGGTGAGTGAGTGAATAGAATTGCATATAATTTAGTGAGTATGATGGCAATTCTAAAAGAAATTTAACAGAACATGTACAATTATTTGTCAGTTGGATCAAGTACTATAATTTTATTGTGAGTTTGTGTTCCAGGCCATGATAAGAATAGTCAGTGAGCTTGTCGTAAGAGGCGACTAACTGGGGCACCCGTGGGGTTCCCGGGTGTGAAAACGAATAATACCCCTGATTGTTGAAAGGAATAGGACCCTATCAGAAAGGGATAGCTTACGATGTCGAAATTGTAATCATCTCCTTTGTCATAAAGTCGACGAGAGAGAATGCCCGCTTCATTTTTATAGAGGTATAGATCTGCCCGTAGTGCTATCTGTAGTTTCCTTCAAATTCAGTGAAGGTGGATATTATACTTATTGGTCCTTCCGTAAAACACAGTTAAACATCACTGAAGTTATTTTAATTAGGCTAAATGGGTTAATGAATCCAAGTAATGAAAATCACAGAACTATATGCATACCTTTAGTTGTCGTCCTGAGTGGCAACTAAGGGGCCGTTCCCATTTAACGTTCGTGTTTCCATGGTTTAAACCATTTAGTTTAAACCATACCACGAACGATGGGTGTATCGTTGGTTCGTTTTCTAAAAAGACCATTGAAAAAACGAAGGAAGAAAAAACCATTGCGTTTGTTCGATGGTTTTCTATAGAGTTTCTAAGGCTGTGACTTTCTGGAGAAAAACGATCGAAAGTAGTGCAGCCTGAGTGACGTCACACTAAGACACGCCCACACACTGCTTGAATGATGGTAGCTCATACGTGTAGGCTGTTAAACCGTCGATAACAGGCCTACCGGTATATACCCGGCACCGTATTAAACTGACCACAGTGTGTGTGCATTCGGACGAGGATTTATAAATATAATCTATCATGGACTATTCAGTATTGTAACCCAAACACTGGGACTGCTGATTTAATGACGAGAAGCCGTACACATGATCATTCTGTTCAGAATATTTCAACCTAACTCAATTCATTCTGTTCCGATAACTGGTTTATATAGCTTGTCTTATTTTCTCAAATACATGTATGCTGTCGGCATCAAACAAATAAGATATATAATGTATTTTTTATTTTTTTTATAATATAATGTTAATATTATTAACCCATGTGTGGCCAGAATGCTTTCTTATGGGACCACTTTGGTTACAGTTGGGAAATGCGTGTTTGTCAGTTGGTTTGTGTTTCTCTTAGTGTACTTTCTGATTGTTTTAATATTGAGCATTTCTTTCTATCTAAAACAGGCAATTGAGGAAATATGGTTACTGTGGATATTTGTGAAAATAAAAAAGGTAGCATGAAATGGTGATGACAGTGATAAGACTGTTACATTAAGAGTGACAACGGATTAATATTTGTATAGAATTGGAAATAATTAAAAAAATCATTATGATTAAACGAATCCGCAAACAGCGACATTTCGGAACGCGACATTCGGCACAAAGTGAAGAGTGCGACATTTCGACACACGACATTCCGGCACTTTTTTTAACGAGCCAAATCACATTAAAAATTACGATTTTCTTATCTTTTGTTAACATATGTTAACATATAAACAGACTATTTTAAGGGTTGCCAAGTTGTAAATTTTTTGGCTGCGAATATTTGCGACATTTCTGCAACGTTTTTCACATAAGCAGTTGGTTTTAGAAATGTTGTGAATTTCTCATAGAGCAAAAAGCATTATATAAATATTTTATCACGAGTAAAAACCTCACCAATCAATCACCATCAACCTTAATATGTGAAAAAATTTGCAAAATGTCGCGGATAATCGTGAGCAACTATGATAACCTATAACTTGGAACCGTTAAAACGGTATGTTTATATATGTTGAACATATGTTATAAAAAGAATGTGAAAATCTTCACTTTTAGCGCAATTGGTCTGACAAAAAGGGGGCCGAAATGTTGTATCCTTCACTTTGCGGAAAAATGTCGCGTGCCGAAATGTCACTTGCCGAAATGTCGCGTGCCGAAATGTCCTGACACTGATTAAACACGGATACTGTAACCGTCTTACTATCTGACCACTGAAATTAAATATTACATAATCCCGATATTGAGTATCGGCCTGACATATAGTTTCAAGATCAAAACAAACACCCGGCCCCCACCAACGGCACCGCACAACTCAGCCTAGACAAGATTCACCAAAATTTCTTGTATTGCTGAATGATTGATATTATTTGTATTTAAATTCATTTAACAAAATACGCTTGTTTAAGTATTATGGATTGATCCTATCTTGCAGCGATTTGTGAAGAATTGAATGCCTATTTTCGATGTCAACACAATTTAGTGTTATTCTTAAAATAAACATTTTCATTTCAAAGTTATTAATCATTTGAAATGCCATCATGCCATGTATTTTGCGATACCTACTGAAATATTAGAGTTCAAATAAGCAGCATGGTTTGATTTTTACAGCAAAATTTGTCTATCTATGCATGTAACGGCTCACATGGCTCAGTGAAACAGAACATCGCCGAGCTCGAGCGCTGGTTGATTAAACTGAGATAGGACATATGCCCTCACTGAAGAGAAGACCATGCATGGGAGGTGATGAAGTGTACGAGATTCTGCAAGCCTAGAATATAATTACATATGTTGTTCTGAAAGTATATCAGAATGGGAGAAAATCTTATTGATAAATATTTATTTGACAGCAGCTTGACTCGATGCGTCGTTAGAGATTCCCCCGTTATTCAGACAAATGATGACATTGAAGACCAGGAGACGGACAGGTAATTCGATTGAAATTGTAGTTTAAGGGCCGCTTCCCATACGGATTTCGCGGCCCATCAACTCAATCTTTTATTTACATTTCTTGGTACATTTCTTAGTTCATTTAAGATCTTTTGCAGCTCTAAATATTAAAATAAATAATTAAATAATAAATAACAATGAGAGAGCAGAGGGAGATATAAATAGAAGTAAGAAAGAATCGGCTAATTCACTCGAAACCGCAGGAATTTAAAATGAACGCTCGATTTAAGTTTTTGAGCATTCCATGTCAGCGTCCTCATGGACAAAGCAGTACCGTTGATAGTAAAACGTGTGTGACCGTAGGTCCAAAACTTCATTGCGTCCTGAATTGGGCGTTAATTATTTTATTTGGTTAATTTACTGGACACAGGAAATCAGCAACAAATAAATACAATGTAAGCATATTATTAAGGCACGCCTGCTAACAATGCTGTTTGAATTTTTTCTTTCAAAGAAATTAACCCCTCCGACCCCTCCGAACCCTCCACTTCGCTGTTTTCTTAAGTCGACGGTTGTTCACAGACCGACTATGATGTGACGTGTGAATCATCAACACCTCCAATTTCAATTGTCGAGCAGTCTTATAATCTCCTTCTTTGAACTTGTTTTGATATCTTTGGCAGAGAATTATTCTACGGAAAGTTCATGTCGAGTTAATTTGGGAACAATCGGGCCTATAACTGAGAAGAAAATAAATACAATAATATAGATTCATGGAAATAAAATAAAAACGTTAAAACTCTTCAGTTCCAGTTAATAGCATTGCGTCCGGTTTACAACTATTAGAGGTCAATAGCCGCGTGAAATAAACATCACTAAGACTGAGTTGAATTTGCAATCAACGCCTCTAAGTATTACCCGACATGAAACTGATTGCTTCACACTGTGAAACTAACAACGCGCTCCGCCAATGGCCGACATATACAAACAACTCTTTAACCGGAAGGTAAAGAATTCATATTATTTTCTGCGATCCAGTATCAACAGGTCATTTATGAAGGAAGGTGCACCTGTCGGTGTCATTAACACAAATGACATGTCGATTAATTTATTTCCAAAATCGACCGTAGTTCATGTCTTATTTCGTGTTATGACGTTAAACACTCTATGGTTGACGGTTATGTTCTATGTATTCTGCAAAAGAGGCAAAGAATACCCTAAATATGTTATTTATTCCGCGTCGGATATACAGTCAATTATCCAGGTAAGAGAATATAATTCAAATATATATTCATTAGAGATAAACGAAAAGTTTTATTTCAATTGGATTAGGAAACCCTCAGGACATACCGATTAAACGTTCAATAGTATGACGTTTCCGAAAAAACGTCTTTGTCGGGATTCCATTTTGGGCCGCGATATGCGTATACGACAAGCGGTCCCACAATTTGGTGCCCGCACAACACCTCGATCGTCTGAGAAGCGACGAAACGGCCAAAGATACAGACATATAGAAACCGGGACCCCCTTCCAGATTACCAATAAATTTCATGTCCATTTTGAAAACCCGGACGTTTCGATCGAAATAGAACGGGGAGGAAACCGAAAGGCGTCACCACGGGTTGGGGTATCGTTTGTTCCTACACGTACGTATAGCTATCAATATAGTAGATTCTCTATATAATACAAATTCAGTTAACAATAAATATTGCGATCGGAGATTGACAAGGAGATATCATTTAGCCATTTAGGGCGAACCGAATAATCAGTGTCTCGCGCGATGGTATCGGCTCAAACCGGGGCAAAAACCTGTGCATTACTTTCTTTTGTCTTCTAATTATGCAGCTGAACTTCAACATCTAGTTACACGTAAAAGTAATTTACTGCCTCTCCAAACGTCAGAGGATTCGGCATTGAATTAACGGATTCTTTTCCCAGTGCCCACGGAGATTGCGTTATCAGGTTGGATAATGCGAACATCACGTGATTGTATTATTGCGCCTTCGTTTTCCCGAACGATCGAACGATGGCAAACAAAGAAGGAAAGAAACGGAATGGTTTTCTGTAAAACGAACGACTTCGTTCACTGGCGAACGAACCTATGCGTTGAATGTTTTTTTCAATGGTTTTCCACGAAAATCAAAACGATGGGTGTAGAACGACTTGTTTTTTGTAGAGATTTAAACGAACGAAGCAAAAACGCTAATTGGGAACGCTACCTAAGAGAGAAAGGTTATCCCCCAAAATATGACGTAAATGTTGCATGTTCTGCTATTGGAAGACCACATCAGAGTTTCAATAGTCACAAATATTAACAGTCAGCAAGTGATCAAACATTAACTTCAATATACATGAACAGGGTTAGAGAATTGTTACTGTTTTCAGCAACGAAAAATAGCAAGTGGGCATTTCGTTACTCAGGTTGAGAAAAAGTTATTTAAAATCGTACGATAAACATTCAGCAGATTCAAACCTTCCATTGAATCTGTGACAAGAGCATTGAAAAACCCATCAGCGATATTGTATCATCTGTCTTGACCAGGATCCTGTTCAAATCAGTACTAACTCTGACCACAATATAATATAATTGAAAAACATTATAATGCAGTTCAAATCATTGCCGATCAGAATAGCGGTTAATTCACTTCTCGGACACCAAAGTAATTCGCAGCAAGTCTCAGTACTTCTCAGTACGATACACTTTGATTAAAGTATAACAGATTGATGTTACAGATATAGAGATTTATATGAACCCATAGGATAGGATAGGCTGAACTTAAGCTGCATAGTCCGTGCTGTCCGAGCTATCTATGACCATTCAGCCAAACGAAGGACAATTTCGAACAGATTGTTTGACCCCCTGAAAGAACAAAATCGGAGCGACCACGGGGATGCGCGACCTCATCACAGAAAAATATTCGGCCGTTTTAAAACATTTAACTTACATTTAGTAGTGAACAGTTTCCCTTAATTGTCAACACAAATTTATCGAAATCCGTCGCATTCTTCTACTTCTACTCGAAGAATGGAAGGAATCGTCTTAAATTTGACCTGAAAAAGGACGAGAAATTATTCATTTATATTTGTATGGGAGTTGAGGGTTGTAAATCGGTCGATTTTTTTTAAAAATAATTAAATTATGACACCGTGGTCGCTCTGATTCTGCGAGGGAGATAACTCTGACCACAACCAGGGGCCGATTTCATGAAACCTCACTTGAGACAATTTTCACACTTGAAAGCTCAAGTGCACTTGAAAATCTCCCTTGACTTGAGTTTTTGCTTTTCATGAAAGTTCACTTGGACCTGAAATCGCACTTGGGTTCAAGTGTGGTATGACTTCTCTTGAATACCTCACTTGAAATAAAAACGTACTTGAAATGACCAATACGACGGGAGATGGTGTCGAAAAATAAGTTTTTTTCATCCGCCCATGCATCATAATACACGTAGGGGCATTATTCTTCATCTCATAGGTCGAAACATGGCACAGACAGACACCTCAAATTCTACCGATCGGTTCCAGCGCATCAAGTATCTTGAGCACGCACTTCATTCTTGGGGGTACTATTTATTACCAAATCGCACAAAAGAGTTCCAAAAAGGTCACTTCAAACATCACTTGACCAAGTGCGGTCAAAAACGTTTGGTGAAACACAGCTTGAGATTTTTTTGAAGTGCACTTGGTCAAGTGCGAAAATCGTCCTTGAAAAACTCAAGTCAAGTGAGGTTTCATGAAATCGGCCCCAGACCATCTGCCAGAATTTTCCAACGTGTGGCTGAAGGGTCATAAGAAGCTCGGACTACATAGATGAAGTTAAAACCGTGTTCAAGTTTCAACATGATAAGGTATGTTCTATTCGCCTGAGAACAACACAAGAAACATATAATGTATATAAATGACATGATATGACGTAATGTAAACACTCGCAGATCTTGATCATTTAACCCCATTAAAGATATATTATATAACCGGTGAACTCTGGGTAACTATGTGTGATTACTGATTCTCTGTTTCATTAAATATGCTTCAGTAGAACGTCACTTCTGTGAATTGACCAAGAGTTTATACGGGTATTATGGGTTCATCTGGTTGGAATACACATGATTCTCACGGGTATTACGGGTATGCTGTGGAATTTTTTCGGGTTACCAAAACATCAGTTGCACATATCTGGGCATATCTGTACCATAGTTTTTTTTTATAATTTCTTTATTTGTCTTCATCAAACAGCAGACAGTATTTGTTAATAGTTTTTATGTATATAAAATTCGAGTTGAAATATTTAATTATAGATGCGGACCTTTAATCTAAATAACAAAGGCAGTACAAAAAGGCAGTAACTAACATAATTATCAGAAAAAAATAGATAATCAAAAAAGTAGTTTTTCAAATTATTTAAATAAATAAATAAAATTACAATAAATGGGGAATCTATAGTGAAATATATAGGGAGTGTGCAGCTTGTTTTGTTGGTTCGAAAATATTTTGACCAGCATTTTACCCCCCCTAGGTTTTTTATTTAATAGGTGGGAAATTAAATTCAATATCATTGAACATGAATTCATTAAACCGCAATATCATTATCAATATCTTTAAACAGCAATATCATCAAACAGCACTATCATTCGGTTTCTCCGTCGTGGATGAATACTTTAGTAAACAGTTCCCATTTTTTCTCGAAGTATTCAGATTTCAGATTATATTTATAAATAGTTTTCTCCAAATTTAGATTATATTTGAGTATATTTATTATACCATCAAGGTTGGGTGTAGAATCTATACAACGGCAATTATAAATGTATTGTTTTATTAGTAATACTACGTGATTAGCTACAGGGGACAGGCTGTCTGCAATGAACAAGTTGTAAATGTCACTACATCCCCTGCTAGACTTTAATATTAATTTAGCACACTTTGGATAGGGTGGTGAAAGCATGTCCGACGTTGTTGGTTTGTTTACTCTAAGATAATCTTTCCAGATCTTCGGTATACTTCTGATTAATCTTTCGTAGTCTAGATATGTCCTGATTAAATTGTATTTTACTTTTAATTCACTGAACGTAAAAAAGATACCGTTTTCGTTGATAAGATCTTTAATGAAGTAAAGTTTTTGATTGAACCATTGCCTTATAAATGTATTTGTCTTATTAAACGAAAAATTATACCATAGTGGTTGAGATAATATATCTTGATCTTTAACTTTAATTTTCGTACAATATTTCGA
Organism: Hanleya hanleyi; assembly: GCA_036873755.1. Lineage (NCBI taxonomy): Eukaryota > Metazoa > Mollusca > Polyplacophora > Lepidopleurida > Hanleyidae > Hanleya > Hanleya hanleyi. The sequence continues at coordinate 18,004 of JAVTVY010016323.1, forward strand.
CCATGCAGTCACCACTTCTTTCCAAAATGGAATTTTTATCTTCTCTGTGTGGTACTTAAAGTCACCCCCAGTTAAAGTAAATAAATTTGGATTGAAGTATTCGAACAAGAGCTTTTGTCACTTACAATCCGTTACTAAAATCCGTTTTAACGCCTTTATAAACGAATCCACCTCCACCATTCTGATTCCACCTTCATTGTAATTTTCAACCACTATTCGTCGTTTAACTTTGTCACATTTTCCATTCCATAAGAAATTCAAAAACATCGTATTTATCCTTTTTATTATATCCTCTCCTGGTGCCGGTAGGGCTGTGAGCAAGTGTGTTATTTGGGAAAGAATTAATGTTTTAATCACTGTTACCTTACCATAAATCGTTAAATTTCTTCTCCACCACATATTCAAAATTGTTTCCATTCTGCCTAGTTTATCTTTGAAGTTTAAATCTAGCATATTGTACATTTCTGTGGTAAACTTGACTCCCAAAATTGTAAAAACAGGAGTGTTCCAGTCCAGGCTGACCCCTTCGCATAACCTAGTTCCAGAATTAATCAAAGGGCCCTGAGCTATAGCCTGAGTCTTCTCCACGTTAACTTTAAGATCAGACATATTGTAAAATTTCTCTAGAACTGCCAGGGTTTCTTTAAATGACTCTTCTTGTCCATCCAACATAATATGGGTATCGTCAGTCAGCATACTGACTTAATTTAAATTCTGTTCCGTTTATATTAATTCCTTTAATTTTTGGATTCTGTCTAATTAATATATCTAGAATTTCAGCACAGATAATAAACAAATATGGCGAGAGAGGGTCCCCCTGTCTACATCCTCTCTTTACAGGAAAGAAATCAGAGAGGAGTCCATTTTGTAGGATACAGGAATTTGGTCCGTTGTAGAATATGTTTACCCATTTTTTGATAGATTCACCAAAACCAAAGAAGCTTAGTGCTTCATGGATAAAGTCATGAGAAACCGTATCAAACGCTTTCTCAAAATCTATGAGAAGTAGTGTGCCTGGAATATTTTTCTGTTTAGTTTCAAAAAGTACATCATATAAAAGTCTGATATTTTCTCCGATGAAACGGCCTTTAATAAAATCTTTTTGATCTTCATGTATAATAAAATCCAAAACTGTCTTGAGCCTGTTGGCTATGCAAGCAGATGCTATTGGATATGTCACGTTTACAAGAGATATTGGCCTCCAATTCTTTAGATAATATCTATTTTTGTTTGGTTTTGGTAAGCAGACAACTGTACCCTGTTTTTGAGTTATTGATAATTCACCACATTCATAGCTTTCATGTATAGATCTAAGAAAGATGTCCTAACTCTTTCCAAAAAAACTTGAAAAATTCAACGCTAAAACCATCTAGGCCAGGGCTCTTATTGTTTTGCATTTTAATAACTGTTTTATATAATTCATCATAAGTGATATTTCCTTCTAATTTCTCTGCAACACTACTGTTTAAAACTTTTATTTTAGACTTATCTATGATATTTTCCCAATTATTATTCAAATCTCGCGTTCTCTCCGAATACATATTTCCGTAAAAAGATTTTTGTTCATTCAGAATAGCTTTGCTATCTAAAATTCATTAATTTATCTGTGTAGTTTTTATTCTCTAAATTGCAAAAATAATTGGTAGACTTATCTCCATTTTCGATCTATCTAGCTCTAGATCTCATCATTATTCCATTTACCTTCATTTTCCTAATATCTTCTAATTCCTTCTTATATTGCGAAAGTTTGTTACAGTCTTCTATATCAATAATTTCCATATTTTCTTGAATTTGTATCTCAAGTTTGTTTATATTTACTCCTAAGTCCTGTTCTTTTTTAATGTTTGATTTCTTTTTCCATGATGAATATGAAATCGTTTTCCCCCTAACCTTCATTAAAAAAGTATCTAGAAAAAGTCTGTCTGTGATTTTTAGTTGTAATTCTTCTAGTGGCACGTCCTGTATATTTTCGCGTAGGTATGGAGATGCTGCATATTCATCAATGCGTTCTCTTGAGTATATTTTTAACGGAATCTGTGTATGCATTATCAAAAAGTAGACTACAATTAAATTTCCAATATCCCGCACCCATTTGTGTTAAATTTTCCGATATCTTCAAAACTAGTATTGAATGGTCCGTTCTATATCCTGGCAGTATATCTGTATCAACAATTAAATTCGCAACATCGTTTGAAACTAAAAAAAAGTCTAACCTGGCTTGCTTCCGTTGATTTTTTGCCTCCACGTGTATCGTCGTGCATTTTCGTCTTGAATTCTCCATATGTCTTTCAGGTCTAGAGATTCTTTAATTTCTAATATCTCTCGTCTTGCGTTTGGGTTATTACTATTTCTGTAATTGTCACAATCTAATTTTGGATCCAAAATCATGTTCCAATCTCCCCCAAAAATAACTGATTCCGTGTCATATTTAGAAACTTTTTCTTTAAGTTGTTTATAAAAATTTGGGTTATCCTGGTTTGTTCCATATATGTTTACAAGCAGTATTGTTTTCTCGGGTAGAGTAAGTTCTACCAAAATGAAGTTTCCCAGGGGGTCCCTCTCCACCTGTCCAATCTTAAAATCAAAATTATTATTAAACAAAATTGCTACACCCCTTGAATTTGACCGGTAAGGTGCTACTACCCTTTTAAACCCCACTCTGATATAAAACTATCTACCCTTTTCTCTTCAATATGGCTGTCTTGAAGGAACAATATAGACAGATTTTTCTTGCGCATATAATGTAAAATATCTGTGCGTTTTTCCTTAGTTGAGATTCCCTGGCAGTTCATAGATAAGATTTTCGGATTATTTATCATTACAATTGGTATATCTAAGTAACCCTTCTACCTTGCTTGCACACTCCCAAATATTTACCACATTAGTAGAAATCAAACAGTCTAAACAAACAAATAGATAGATAGATCCCATCTCATCCGAGCGCATGTACATAGGATCAACGATTGCCAGAATTAAAATATTCATAGAACTTCCAAACATCTTGCTCTATACAGACAACACATTGCTGGCAGAGGCTTACAATAATAATAATAATGAACTTTCTTACCCTCGGTAGCCAGTTTGGCTATAAGCCAATCTTCCACTGGGCCGAGCACATTCATACACAGACACATATCTCACAATCATACATCTGGTTTTGCGGTGTGGGAGGAAAGCCGGAGTACCCGGAGGGAGACCCACGACCCTAGTATAAAATCTAAATGCAACATACCAGGACAAGTGGCCCACACCGCTCGACCTATCTGTTGGAACGCGATTCTCACGGTCAACTATATACATGACCCTATTGGCCTTTATCCACACATTTAATTGACCAAAAAGTTCGCGTCGTGCTACATAGGCCATTTGACCATTCATTTCAAATGTTCATTAAATAGTAACAGGTTACCGGTGCTCGAATAATAGCAGGCAGGTAAGTTTCAAGAAGACTGGTATATATTACGTGTGTGTGTACTGGGTCATTTTATTACATGTAAATGTGCTGTCAAAGGTTAGTATGACCACCGGGCAGTCTCAGTAAATTACAAAGGACACTTTTCACATAAGCCACTGTTCAACAGATCGAGCCTGTAAATACAATTTGTCCAACCATTGCTCCCTATATTCTGCACGAGGATAAATCTCCTGGATTGGATAGATCAGAAATAAGACCTTGCACCAGTACATGTAAATAGGTTTGTATCACCTATGGGTGAACGGTTTGTCCTTCGTACAATACAACACGAAATCGGGCCAGCAATTCAATTGTAAGGAAATGTTACATCATTTGTAGTCAAATACAGTACATTATACACCTACCAATCCCGGAGGTAAATGAACACTTCAACTGCTCAATAGTGCATACACTTTCGTATAAATACTCGGTATTTTATCAGGAGGACATGCTATTTTAATCACATCATTTAGCATTGTTGAAAACATTGAATGAACTGAAATTTAAACATAATTCAACATTGTTATACTGTTAACATTTTCATTATAGTTTATGATCTCTAGTATTTTGACGGGGTGGCCTAGACAGACATCATTTAGCTTTTTTGAAAGCATTAAATGGACTGAAACAGAATTCACACCTCACACTCTTACCAGGTTATTCAGTTATATACACTTTCAATTTGTTGACTGTCCACATATCACTGTCCAATGTACATTAGAGTTTTTTCTCCGTAGTAAGTTTGCCAAATATACTTTTACATCAATGTTTTTAACCTGTCTACTAGTATGTTTATAATACTGTATTCACCTACCGGTGGTATACCGTCACTCCGTCCAGATCACCCACTTATCATCTTTGAAAACCTGGAGCTGTAATTTGATACCAACCAAACGCGTACGCGTCTTGTATTTCTTTTCCTGACGAATGCCATAGGCTATCCTCTCCAGTTCCTTTCGCTTGGTTTTCAGCTTGTTGGGCAAATCTATTCGCAACTGGATTTTTGTGCCTTTCAAATTTGGGGCCGATCTGAGGACCAACTCTCGATCTTCATGTTCCACGAAAACCACTATTATCGGCGGGGGTAAAATTTGACCATCGGCATTTCGGACTGGTATTTTACTATAGTATTTTTCTTATAATTAGTCGCGGGTTTGAGGGCTTCTGTAAAATCAGCCGTATGGTTAAAATCAATTTCCTTTTTTAGAACGTATATAACAAAGTTATATCTATAGAATGTCATACCACTCTCCGTGATAACTGCTACAAAACTTGAGTTTTAGAGCTTTTTTGTACTACCCGGGTTAAATGCCATAAGGGTTGTTCACGTGAATCTTCACCAATACATGGTATGTCGTCATAATCTATTCCTTTTTCTCTGGCCAAAGGGCAATAGGCGGGGCGAGATGTCATTCAAGGGTTGCTCTGTTTGTCGTTTGGTTATGAAGACATGAGATTAAACTATTGTCGTTGACAAAGAACGAAAGATTCGAGAATACGGGTGGACCAGTACAGCCGCTATGTTATGCAAATGTCCTCGACACCTCAAAGATTTGGACGCCTCTCAGACACAGCATAACCGTATCACTTCAATAGTATGGTGATCTGGTTGGACCAAAAGTGTGCCCCGCATTACCTCATCAAAAGCGTGAGCGACAACGCAAAGGGTGACGTCGTCTTCCAAAACACGATGTCGCCCTTTCGATGCATCGTAGGTTTACAAATGTAATTAACGAGAGAGCAATCAAATTAAACTATACACTTACAATATCGTTGATGATGTCCGACTCTAATCGACTGGATCAATAATGGGATATTTGCTATAAAAATGTAAATATAGGTCATACGGCCATCCATAGATTACACCGTCATTGAAATAAAGATCGTGTGAAGTTGTCATTTTAATTCATGCAGTCACTCATGGAGGCATTGCCCCTGTCCTTGTGAAGGTAACATCGATTGAGGACACTTTCGCATATATAGAACTGAATAGCTCACCCCGTCTATTGCCCTTTGGCCAGAGAAAAAGGAATAGATTATGACGACATACCATGTATTGGTGAAGATTCACGTGAACAACCCTTATGGCATTTAACCCGGGTAGTACAAAAAAGCTCTAAAACTCAAGTTTTGTAGCAGTTATCACGGAGAGTGGTATGACATTCTATAGATATAACTTTGTTATATACTTTCTAAAAAAGGAAATTGATTTTAACCATACGGCTGATTTTACAGAAGCCCTCAAACCCGCGACTAATTATAAGAAAAATACTATAGTTATTCGGTGTACCGCGATCAACAACATAGAGTCTATAGTTTTCTCGTCGATTTTGAGCATTTCTTTGGAAAAAATTCTGACAAGCTTCTCAGTTTTTTCTTCATATGGAGAGCCAAGCAAAGGTATACCGAAAAGCAACAAATTTCTCTTTCGGTCATGTATTTCTAAGGCCATTACCTGATCTTGCAGTTCTTGTCTTTTGTTCTGTAGCTCGACCTTAGTTTCCGGTATTTGTTTTTCCCGTATTTGTTGAATCTGCTCTGCCTGAAAATTCAAGATTCACCATGCTCGTCGACCGCAGTTTGCACCGTTTTCAGTTTTGTATCTATTTCGGAAATTTTTTCTTCCATTCCGTCTAGTTTTTCCAGCACAGCGTCGTGTTTTTTGTTGAATTTATCAAACATCTCCAAAAGCTCTTCCCTCTCCATTGTTCTCGTTTCAGGTGAACGGTCCTTTGTCTGCCCGATCTCCACGTGTTCGTCCCGAATATTCTGTGTTTCGCTTCTCAAACGTGGTAAGTATTGCGGTACCTCTTGTTGTTTCAGTTGTTTTTTGGGCCCCTTATCTTTAGGGTTTGACTTTCCCGACATTAGAGTATTTGCCACTCATGTACGACCAGCTTTTAGTTGCCTATCATCAGATATGGTATCTCTACCATATTTGTTCGGATTAGGCTAGTCACCTCTAACGGTCATCATAGGACAGGTACATCTATAACACCCCGCACAGCCTTACGGGTACCTTTACGGATTTGTTACGATTACAATTTTATTATGGGTTTGACGGCCCATCTTAAAAGTGCATGGGACATCTTTATGATGTTGTACATATGTATGTGCGTAATTATCGGGTCTTCTTAATGAGAAAGCTTCTTAATGAAAAAGTCTAAACAAATTTCTGTCTCATGAGTGAGAGAGTCAAAACTATCTGATCTTAAGTCGTCTTGGCACAATATGTATACCCTCCCGCTCGTGCGGTCATAAGGTACAATTCCACCTGTCGAGAACCTTTCCAACTACCAAAACACTGGAAGGGAAATCCGCAGATTCAGAGCTGATACAGCGTGACGTGGTAGTATGTAATATTGAGGTGATTTTGAGCCCATTTATATAACCCCGCAAGCAGAGGATCATGGGTAAATTAGAATGGCGTCTATGTGGGGTACCAGAAAAGTGATGTTTTCGTCATTTTTCTCCAAATTTCCTGCTTTTCTGCGGGGAAAAGTAGGCAAAAGTTATTTTATTTCACATGAGATTAGTATTCACCAATTTATCATGCCATTTTTACGAAAAATCTGAACGGAAAAAATCATCTCAAAATTGCCTTTTTGAAAATGACGTCTCTGTGGCGTCATCTTGGCCGCCATCTTGGATTCTTTTCATTTTCTGGTAGAGCTTGGCCCAAGAGTATGGTGTGATAAGTTTCAGCTCCATAGCTCAAGAGATAAGAACATATTTAAGGTGAGGAGGGGTGAGAGCGAAATGGTATCTCTAGGCTTGGACAGGCCCCCAAATTGCTCAGGCCAGATAGGGTTAAATAGTGTCAATCAATAGTTATAGCAAGTTACGAACCTATCAAGCTCTGTTAACACGAAACAACATGGCAGACATCGTCCAGAACTATTCAGCAAAGACTAGTCGAATAGGTAATTATGCATGTCATCACCTGTCAGCATATGTTGAGGATCTTTACCTCTACCGGTGTGAGGCTAGCGATCAACAGCGAGGCGCCTTAGATCATTCGGCCACCGTGGGCACCATGAGATGGTCGTCTCAATACGGAATAATGATAAGTTAGTTATTGATACTTCTACTCGCAAAGAAAAATGTGAATTTGATTTGTTCATCCGGTGGCAAAATGAAATTGAAAAAGAGTGAAGAAAGAAACATTGGAAACGTGAAATAGGCCTTCAACGGAATATATGCCTGTACATTACAGGAAAGTAATGTTATATATCAACTGGGGGAAACTGTCATGTCACGATACACTATTACGTATGCATAATCACACGCGGCCCAATCGATAATAAATCATCGAATATCACGCATGTCTGTTTTTAGCATACAACCTTATGATCGTATCTGAAAACAAATTATTCCAGCGGAGAAAATATAAATTCTGCAAAAGCTGATTATCAAATGTTCATGATGCGTGATGTGTTTGGTGAAGTGGCCAGGTACCTTGCATTGTTTCATGTTACACCATTGCGTGTTGAGTCAATTGCACCAAAATTGTGTTGTCCCTGTCAATAGTGCATAACAAGAATTGATGTTAGTCCAGTTTGAAATTTACTGAATAATTTAGCACACTGAATCGTTTAGACACTACAGTTAGAGCAAATAATTCCGATACCAATAGAAAACACAGCAGAAGTATGCGACACGCTATCTGTACATGCATAAATGCTTAAGTATAGATGGTTCAAATTGACGTTATGTTGAACGCAACACATAAAGGTGATGAAAAAAGATTAAGGCGTACTGACGAGAACTACAACACATATAAGGGAAGTGGGAAGAGGTGCCGACATACTGACAGAGCCACATGACTTCACAGTATAGTCTTCCGGTTAACCTATTCTAAAGCACATACCAAGAATCTAACGATTTATGGTATGTGTTGTATCTCAGGTACGCATTTATCGTATCTGTTCATGTGGCAACTTGGATGATATGACTACACGGCCCCTAGCACCGGCATAAGCGGTATTAGATATAAATCTAGAGAGCTATGATGGAAATGCTCTGACAACTCGTATATTGGTAATTGGTGAGCTGTTTCACTGTGACAACTCGTACACTGGGGATTGGTGAGCTGTGTCGTCGCCAGATGAAAATGACGGCATTTAGCACAAAAAACTAGTCTGTAAGGTCCGATGTCGACCCAGCATCAACTTCCCACGAATACCAACATATATCAAAGACCAAAAGGTCTGTACAGGGGGCGGGCCTCAGGGACGAAACGTCCACCAGCAGAATCTCGCCATATACAGGTAAAAATTTCAACACATATAAGGGAAATGGGAAGAGGTGCCGACATACTGACAGAGCCATACGACCCCACAGGCCAATATTTTGACTGTCACTGCATATTTACAATCATCACAAGAACCAAAGGTGATCCCTGTGATGATCTGTTTCTTATTGTTCATGTTCAAGTGGACATCTGGAATGGTATGACCACATGATCCCCAACACCGGCTTGGGTGGTATTATATACAAATATCAAGGGCAATGACGAAGTAGCCCCATCAAGTCATCTGATGAACTATGTAACTTTTAGATAGAAGAAATGGCGCAGACGCGGAAAATATTAGTAGAATGCAAATATGTGATACCCGACGCGGACCAAGCGCATCATTCTCCACAATTATTATTGCAGTTCAAACTACAATCATAGTGATTTTTACAGAGGGCGAACTCCGGTGAGGAAAGGTCCACAAGCAGAATTTCGATTAAATGTAACAAGGTGGTGGAAATATTCCGCAAATTCAGATTAGGCGAAATATCCAGAACAGAGTTAGTATGGATCATGCAATTTTATTTTGAAGGAGCGCCTATTGTACATACAATGTCCCAAACATTTGTTGGGGGAAGCAAAACATTATTGCAGATACCAGAGCTATATCTCCAAACGCCTTCACTCAAAGTTTCTCAAATTTGGCGATACATATCGCATGGTGATTGCAAAATACGAGCGTGCAAGATCTTTGACGTTAAGTTTCGTAACTTGTCTGTAATTCGGCTTACCCGAGGCTAGGGGCGGTATCTACCCATGTACTTCATGTGGAGTCAAACGATTTCTTGTCAGTACGTCAGCATCCTTTTCCATAACCTTTATATGTTGCGTTTAATTGCTATCTGTATATGGTGAGATTCTAGATCTGCTTGTGGACGTTTCGTTCCCAAGGAATTGTCTCCTGTACAAATGATTTTGATTGTAGTCAGACACTGTAATTAAGATGGTGGAGAATGAAGAACTTTGTCGGAGTCGGGTCTAACAGCCTTGATCTGAATAAGAACTTGTATTCTACTAATTTTTCCCCGTTTCTTCTATCTAATGCAACCAGAAACAGGCGATAACAATATCACCACGAAAAGGTAATAAATTAGAGCCATCAACCCTTTTTATATTGACATTTAAAAATGATGGTCATCACCTCCGAAGAGTGATGAGCAATGATTGTAAATTTTGGTCATCACCTTTTATGGGCGATGAGGCAGCATCATCAACTTTAAAAGGTGATGGCCGCCACCATTTAAAGGGGGTGGCTCTAGATCATCGCCTTATAAAGATGATGATCAGGTCTGATCACCATGAAAGGGTGATGGGCCATCACCTTTTTCTGGCTGTGAACGATTACATACTTCATCACTTTCCATAGGATGACTTGATAAGGCTATTGCGTCCTTGCTCAAGGATAATTGTATTTAACTTAACGCAACATTAAAAGGGCTGTTAAAAACGATGCCGGAGTTCTGACAAGAAGTCATATGACACCACCGACAAACACACTGACCGCATCAATACCGTTAAAGCCGCTGTTATGTGGTCATGCCATTCCAGATGATCACAGGAACATCTACGATACAAGAGCGACCGAGATACAAATCATCTCATGGGTCATCTTGGTTTTTGTGATGTTTTTCGGTATGGGGTAAGAAGATTGCCATGTGGGGTCATATGAGTTGTCACCAATCCGGTATCTTTTCCCACAACCTTTATACCTTGCCTTTAATTCCAGATCCTCATGGTGTTCTTGTAAACATCACAATCAAAGCGAGACTGAGCTACATCATTATCTATTTAACGACTTTACAACGAAAATCATGAGGATTAAAAATATATTTTATATGATACGTTTATTCAAATACTTTGAAACTAAACGATGAGCTCATTTAAACCACTCATTTATAAACACAATGATTAAGACTATAACGTGTATGTCATTTGGTCTACTTCTTTGTTTTAATTACATAAAATGTGCATAAAGGCTTAACCTGTAGATATCATGATTATGGATCCAAAAGACTACAATGCGGGCGTCAATTAAAACCATCCTTTCTCACCCAGATATTTTCCCAGACTATTTTTTAAAATCCTTTTGAGCCTATCAGATTTAATAATACAGGTGTATTGACGAAAGGACCATAAATACTAACAGCACAATTTCTATACAGAATTAGAGTGTCTCCAAAAATCACCAAATCTAAAATTGCAATAACATCGGATATTTGAGAAAATGAAGCCTATTGAACATATTTTTACACTCGTCCTAAACATTGTTTATATTTCGCGGGTTCGGTATCTTGTTTTTTGTTTCGCGCCTAAAAGCGGCACAGTAAGCGCATCGTTGATAAACGATATCTTTAGATTACTTGCGATTTTTTCCGTTTTCCCTATCGCGCGTGCGCAGGAATCTGCTTTTGGTGAATACAGGTTGATACTTTTTATCCATAGCTGTCCAATTATTCGGTAAATATCTATCTTGCAATATCTGTACCCCTACCTTTCCCCGATTTTAGTTCAATCGGTGTCGCAACTACTGTAACTATTCTACAACTTCTAATATTCGTGTTTGCTGTCGTTCAACAACAACAAATACATACTAGATTATGACGACGACCTGGTTAGTTTTTTTCCTAATTTATGTACGACTTATATTGTTTTGTGGCCACTTACTCTTTGTTCAAGCGGCCATGCACTGTCCTGGAAATCGAATGACTCCGACCTTCCCTAACACACATACACACCCCAACCTCGTGCAATGGTTGTGGATTATCTGGGAATCACAAGAAGATTGTGCCCTAAGGGGTGGCTCTTTCACACGTTTTCATTCCCGTACAAGGCCAAGCCTGATATGTATCGGTGGAGGAAATGTAATGGTTGAAGTTTTAGGTGGGAATTCACATCACTATTCTTCTACGTGGGAGTTATTTTGAGATAGTTTATATTTCTTTTACCTAAGGATGGGGCATTAATTGTTTAGGTTGCGATTAACTTTAATGTTTTGCCCAAGAGTGCAGGGTATTGTATCATTTAATCAACTGATATTTGCTTACTCCCCACCAAGCAGTCCCCGAGGAGAAGTGCTTGTGTCCTGCATATTGTCTGAGACTTTATGTTTATTTCGTAGAATATGAGAAAATCTCCAGAACCAGTGGGAGAGAACTCATGTATCTGTTTTCACTATATGGGGGGCATCATAATAATATAAGGAGGTCAAATAATACTTTGCTGTCTTTGTAGCCCATCGCCATACTTTTCCCCAAGTATTATTGCGAAGATTCAAAGTGATAAAAAGACAAGTTTAAACTGGCGTAAACTCACTAATTATTTATTTAATTTTATTGAAATTAATTTTACTACAAATTCACCCCACTACAGCTTTGAGTTTTTTTCAGAACGAAAACAACATGGATCACTTGGAAACCACATGTTTAATATTTGAACACTTCATTTATGTTTTAAACACTTTGAGGTGTTTAGGCGAGTATAAATCTTCTGCTTAATTTCCAAATGCTATGTTTATAACGTAAACATAAAACTAAACGGTCCAAGATGTTTGCAAAGAGTGAAGTGTTCAGTTATGTGTTCAAATCCTAAACACCAAGATTTAAAGTGCAGCTCATGGTTGATCATGCACTGTCTTACAGGCATTACACTGGACACATACTTGAGCTTCAGCCAGAATTGGTTTTGGAGTATTGGCATGATGTGTTTACGTACGTAATATTTCCATCTTTGTCCATTACCACCCTGTCTCAAGGATATACAGGAGTAGCAAACTGTTGCCATATAGCCTAGGCATGTGATCGTGGTACAGAAATCTTTCAAAAATTAGTCAGATTGACCTATATTTTCTGATTCACTGGGTTGAACTTTCAATGTTGCTACCAGTTGCTTGTTGTCATCAACTGCTTGTTCTTCGACAAGGGCACTTTTTATATACCACCAAGGCTGAGGGGTTCTCGGTGCTTTTGACCGTTCATGTATCATCACTTAGACTCTTATAATCAGCGTTGCCAAGTATAGGGTCCCGGTCAGTTTTATCTCGTTAAACCTAGCCTGATTGGGGGAGTGGATTATAGAACTTTTCACTCAGCTAAAACTTGTGACTTTGTAGCTGATTATTTCGAGCCTATTTGCAAGCCCAGAACGGAGAATTATTGGTTAAGTCAAAATGGTAGCGAGGTGGGGTACCAGAAAAGTGATGTCTTGCTCAAATCGTCCAAGCCCGATAGGAATAAAAAATATTCCATTTCCGCAATGGATAATCACAATATTAATGCGGCAACGAAGGGTATATATAGTATACCTACATGTACTTGTAACAGAGCGGATCTAATGCTGCCATTTTTATAATGCTGTCCCATGAAACATCATGCCGTAGGCAGACATGACACTCCGCTCGGTCACATTATACTGACACCGAGCAAACCAGTCCTTGTTCTATCGTCTTAATGCTGGGCACAAGTTCCATTTTTCAAGTCTTTGGTATGACACGGCCTATAATACCGCCCGGGCCTAGGGACCGTATGAACCAAAGTACTTCAAGATCCTCATGGTGTTCTTATGGACACCACCATCGACACGTCACTGGGATAACGACGGTTTCAACGAAAATGATATGAATGTAAGAATAATGATCAACGATATGGATTTAATATTTGCAACATCACGATGTCTTGCTGGCATCATTGCAAACTGTTGACCGCTTCTCTCTTGAACGAAACTATAGCCTATGTTAATGTGTACTATGATTGTGTTTTGGAGCTAATACTGATTAAATCACTCTCCTTCATAAGTTGGAATACTTGGGTCTAGAAGGAATTTGGGACTGGTCAAGTTGCCTCAGTTAGTAATTGGATTAACCCTATCTGGCCTGGGCGATTTGGGGTGTATCGCAGCCTGGGGAGGGGCGGAAAGTGCCCCCCCCCTATATATTTTCGCTATCGTTAAGGCTAGAGGGCTGAAACTTACCACACTATATCTCTGAGTCAAGCTCTACAGTATAGTTTTATTCTTTATAGTGGTAGATACATGGTCCAAAATTACATAAGAATTCAAGGTTATAATATTTACCCAGCCCTAACTGGGCTTATCAACCACTACAAACAGCAAAATACTTCCGAATGCCACGTGGTTCAAGGTGGAAATAACTTTTCACGCGTTTTACAATATGCTGACTTTATGAAATGACACATTTTTCGGGTATAATGTTCAAAGAGAAAAGCCATCTTGTCACCACAGGTAATATTTACATCCCAGTTAACTCCCCTTACCAATTCTCGCCTTTCAATCTCGTACAATTTACAAACAAATATAAAGTGTTTTTCATCTTCCACCTGTCCACTATCACAAACTTCACATATCCTTTTATCTAGACCCTCTCCTCTGTATCTACCCACTTCCACTCTCAGGGGTAAGACACCACAGCGTAGCTGGGCGCACAGTGACCTTTCAAATTTTGTCAGATTAAACAAGAGATACTTTTCTGTTTTATACTCGGACTTAAATTCAACGTATGTTCTTAATTTAGGTTTCTTCAGGACAGCTTGGGACCAGCGATCAGTCTTGCATCGCCAAAGCATTTTATACATAATTAATATCACACGATACAGTTTCCTCAAATATATGAACCATATCCAATTCAATAAGAACTTTCTTTACAATAAAATGTAAAACAATCCAAGATGATCGCCATGGTGACGTTACTGTGACGTCATTTTTAAAAAGAGCGTTTTTGGACGATTTTTCGGTCAGAATTTTCGATTTTTTTATTTTTGTTTTTTCTTCGCAAAAACTTCATGATAAATTAGTAAAAAATAAACTGATATGAAATAAAATAGGTTTCACCCACTTTTCCATACAGAAAAGTAATAATTTTGAAGAAATATGACGAAAAAAATCACTTTCCTGGTACCCCACATGGCCGCCATTTTGAATTTATCCATGATCCTCTGCTCGGGGGGGGGTCATACAAATAGGCTCATAATGACCCCAATATAATGATTTAAAAAGTCACGGAGTTTCAGCTCTCATTTTTTGTCGTTCCGGAGATAGAAGAAAACAAGAGGGGGGTGCCACCCCAGGCCAGGTAGGGTTAAGCCGAGAAAATATCTTACATGTATATCGTCAATTATTGAATAGGTCCTCATTCAACTCCCGGAAGACCACGATGTTTTAACGGGGTTCTCTATGTTATCTGGTACAACTTCACTGGTGTATTAGCAGGGTTCAAACATTGCACAGTAATCCTACCAGGCCTCAGGGGGTGGCCATTATGCTCCCCCTACCAAACTATCTCCGGAACGACAAAAATATGAGAGCTGACACTCCATGACTTTGTAGTTTATCATATCGGGGGTCATTTTGAGCCCTTTTGCATAACCCCCGCAGCAGAGGATCATGAGTAAATTCAAACTGACGGCCATGTGGGGTACCAAAGAGCCCAGTCCAGACAGGGTTAACGAGCTCGAATTATCATGCTATTCAATCCAAATGATTTCCAATTCACTGCTTTCGAAGCCTGTTCAGTTTTGTTGTTTTCACTGGCGCATCCCCCCTCCATCTGTCTCTTCTCCATCGCTTCGAGACAAAGATAAACAGATTGCCTAGACAAATCAGAAACATTCACAATTATTATTATCTTTATATACTTATCATGGCATAAACGGTCGAACCTTTCCAGAGATTCGGACAAGACATCGCGATACTTTCCTCTCGTGATACAGTCGACGTAAATGCAATGGTATATACCATGTGAAGGTTATATTTTAAATACCAACTACATGTTACTCTCAGCAGTATTGCATTCAAATATTTGACGGCAAATCCGAAAAATAATTTCAAGAAAATCATTTCAGTACTGTGGATATAAAATTAATATGCTGCAGATTATTTCGCGTATATGGGTTCGAAGAATCAGTCGGTTAGAACAAATAAAATATTGATGGTGCAATTGATCTTGCTTTATCGCTAACAAACCAATACTTATAACATACTTACACTCGAGTAGCAGGATTCAATTGCCAGATCATTTCATCGGACGACGACGTTTGCAGAGTACCCATATTACTTCGATGTCTGGACAAAGGGACCTATTAGCATTTACATTAGCATATACTGCAGCGGTTGTCGTGTTTCGCTTGGTCAAGAGACAGGAATTGTTATAAGTGAGGGTAATTTGCGTAAGTTTACGAGGAAATCTGCTTGAAATCAATCGATAGACAAGACGTACTTCTTAGCAAATAGGAAAACGAATATGCCGTGACATTATTGAAGGTGATCCGTATGAATTCAAAAAGAGAACACGAACAATTGCGTGTGTTGCCTCTGTTGAAAATTTGATAACTTGTTTCCACCAGAGATGCAAGTTAAACCTCGGCGAAATTGCACTTTGCGAAGACAGTTGTTCCCAGTGTTACGTGTATATTCGGTATCTGTGTACACATCTGTGGTCCAACACGACTGAATTCGCCATGCCCGGGTCCTCCAAAAGTGTATCAGTTATGCCATATTCATCACCCACCAAACCTTACCTAAAGACCCTGGACCACGAGGAAGATATCCGCCGCGTGGACGCAGACACAGACAAAATGGAAACCTTCTCGAAGCAAACATTATCACAGCTTTGTAAGCCAATAATCCTGACGATGACCGTATTTGGACTCCTACATTTCAACAAGAAGCTGACTTTAATAGAGAAAAGAGTCTCTGGTATCAGCAAATCCTACTCTGTCGTTATTTTAGTGTTACTATGGTTGAACTTCTTTCGCTTCTTTCTCGCCTACAGCTTCACGGAATCTTTCGGACCAGCTCTCTTCACGAAAATCATCGTCCATCTGTGGATCGCCGAGAGCGCGGCCAACTGTACTGTGAATTTCAAAGCGTGTAGCTATGCGAATCGTTTTAGCGAATTTCTCACGAGATGGCAGGAACTTAGGAAAACCAATCGTAGAAGTAACGCGGATGTGACTGACGAACATTTTGACAGATCTTACACAAAGATCATGTCTCGTCGATTTCTTATCTGTCACGCCATTGGTTGGATAGTATTTCTCCTGAACATGATATTCGTCAGTTACTTGTCTTTCGCTACTTCGATCTTCGATATCCTTTTCGTCCCTATGCCACCTGGTCATAAGCTCATGGTGTATGTGAAGTCTATTTCCTTATTCGTTGCGGCGTACGTGATAGCTTCCTGGATATTCACTCTGTGCCTTTTCTTCATGACCTGTGGGGTAAGCTTCGGTTAGCCTGGGGACTATGTAGGAGTCTATTCAGTGTTCTGTTACAAACGGCTTGATTGCTGGAATTGATGATAACCGATCACTAGAATGATATCAAAACACTATCAAAAGGATATAGCCACTTCGATCATACATTTTAAGCTACAGACTTGCCCAACCATGGTATACATGGTCAAATATCTTGCTACTCATAACATGTGGTTGAGGCGACCATGACAGAGACGGCCAGGCGTTGGCATTTGACCATATATAGTATGAACAGTCCCGGTGAAAGCCCGCATACGTCCAGCAATAGATTAGGGGGATAGATAGAGCTTCAACAGGCATTTGAATTTCAACCTTGATATTCTCGTGTAAGGGTTGCGTTTGACATAAATTTATTTCTGAGCTGTACTATATCTAGTTCTGTCAATTTTTTTTAAATTTTGGGTTACCTAAAAAAACAATTCTACTTGACTGACATCACCCTGTATTTCTGATCGCTATACCACTTGTTTAACAGTATGATCAGAAATGTGAACAGAAAGGTACACGACACGCGTTTCGTTGATTTTGAAGAATTGCTTTGTGACACTGTTACCCACCACAGGCCCTGTCTGTTCAACTGCTGTTGAAAATTATCAATCTAGATTTGTTTTAATCACCATTATTATTATCCAGGTCCATATCATTCAATATCAAAATGTATCCATTGATGCTTGTACTTCGTCTTTTACTATTACTGTTTTCCAGGCTCATGCTCCACTGAAATATATTCATGATATCAGAGTCGATCGGTCTTCTGCAGAATTTGCCATGCAGGTAAAATTATTGCGTTGGTATCTATGATTTGAAATCTGATAAAAAATTGAAACCCTAATCTCTCACCTCTGTACATGCTTTCGGATATATTATAGATTTGCTCGCTTGTAATAAATATACCTTTTTTTTAGCTTTGTGTCTCCGTGTGCATCACTTCATAGCGTCCTCACAAGTAATCACTGAATAACCTTCTTGAATTTATAGATGAACATGTTTCTCAACAAACTGACGGGAGAGTCTATTGGATTGACGGCTCTGGACATGTTTGTAATCGATAAGCCAACCATCCTGACGGTGAGTAAATACTTTGAGATGAATTACCGTGTAATAGCTTATACTACAAGTTTCGCCAATCGCCAAGAAATGTTTCTTGTAGTCAGGCAGAGTTGAAGAGAATATTGCAGGCACGTCGCCAATTCCGACCCACGAAAGTGAAATGTTCATCTGTTTCAAAGGGAAATCGTTTCATTGGTAAAATCATTATCAGGGCCGCAGTACAATTGTCTACAGAATTTATTAACAAAGTAACTTAGCTGGTGATGAACTGAACTGTAGGGAATAAGGAATTACGTTTCTTAATGAGAGGTGTTAGTTCCGCCCACTATCGCCAGTTCCGATTCAGCGTCGTTTTGGCATTGGCCTTTGACCCAGATATACATACATGTAATCGTCGACATGATAACTTTTCTCCCAAATTAGGGTCCTAGTTGAATATTTCATTTTGCATATCTTCATCTCATAAGTGAACATTTGGCGTTAGAGAATGCCGTCGAGGAGTGATAGTGACATGTTCGAGCTGCTCTTATTGGCAAGATAGATTGGACACTGAACTATCTTCGATGACGTGTAAAAAAAGATATAAACATTTGATGTGTCAAAATGTCTGGAACGGATTGTTTCACCTAGCAGCAATATTATTCAATTTATCGAGCAGCTGTTCCGGAGAACAGTGCTCTAGCTGTAACGGAAATTAAAATACTCAGCGGATGCGGGGCACCAATCGTTGGGGGAGGAAGGAGGGAGGGGTTACCAGAAATGGCAGTCACGTAAAGGATTGACGATGGTCCACTTTCGAGTATGGCTTAGTGCTAATTTCATAAATCTTTCTTTCATAAATCGAACAATTCTACCGAACTATACCCAACTTTTCTCATATCAACAGGTCTATTCTCATAGAGGTTTCACAGCCAATGAACAGGTATATCCGTGTTCACATGGAGTGTATACTGGGAAACTGAAAGGGTCTCAATATTCTGTCATTGTCTATATATTATTATCCGCTTCGCCTAGAAAGACTACGTGTATCA
The DNA here is from genome assembly GCA_036873755.1 of Hanleya hanleyi. Taxonomy (NCBI): domain Eukaryota; kingdom Metazoa; phylum Mollusca; class Polyplacophora; order Lepidopleurida; family Hanleyidae; genus Hanleya; species Hanleya hanleyi. Next base: position 37,099 of record JAVTVY010016323.1, read on the forward strand.
CTAATCGTGTCAGATTGCCGGAACCTTCAATATGTGTTTTGTCTGTTTGTTTCAGATCGCGGGAGCCTTCATTACTTACTTCATCATTCTGATCCAGTTCCAACAGCCCTCCGGTTCTACGGAATGTTCTTCAATGTGTAACTGTACAGAAATATTCCTCAACTCCACCCTGCAATGTTCCGCCATGTTATGAGACAGTTGAATAGCATATACAACATGTACAATGCATGCACACGCTCAACTCGTCTAACCAGCCTGCGACTGCGAAAAAAAAATTCTTATAAAATCAGACAGTTAAATCATTCATTCCATTGACACTTTAGGAACGTCGTACTTCGACTAGAGAAAGTCTTCATTTCTGTCTTAGATGAGAGTAATAGGTTTGTAACGGAATCCCCATAGATCTTAAAGTTTTTGCGAATTCAAACCTTCAGTAGCAAATTAATCTTTTATCTTTCCTGTTGCTAGAAAAGTGTTGACCTCATAACGGTAATAAGATATACTGTAGCTTAGGGTCAACGTACGACTGCAAATTAGATAGAACATACCATGTTGTGGGAAATCTACCGCGATGTGATGATGGGAAACATGCGGCGGTATGACGGCAGGAAATATACCGCGGTGTGATGGAGGTAAAAGTGTCGCGGTATGACGGCAGGATATAAGCCGCCGTGTGATTGTGGGGAATATGGCGGCGCAGCTCTCCAGAAGTTCTTTGACCCCACAGGCCTATATTCTGACTACATTCTACTAAACAAACGCCAGAGGATCAAGAATGATTATTCTGTATTTTAGTCAGGCTTTCGTTGTAGTTCTTAATGTGATCTACTACTGGTCAGCTACTAATAACCAATAACCCCCATACAGTTTGGTTTGTCATACCAATCTTTATGAGCTTAAAAAACTCTAGGATATACTCATCTGAGCAGCGAGAAACGTTTCGATCAAGCCATGATCAGGCGATGTAGAATCGGCCATACCCGATTAACTCACGAACATGTACTAAAAAACATGCAACGAAGATCTCGCAGTGAAACATATTCCGATCGACTGTACAGATTTTGTGTAAGAGATTTTTTATCAATCACTTACTTTAGAAGATATTTAGTATGATGTATGTTTCAGGTTATTTGAGAGAAATCGTTTTGTTGTATACATGATAATGTATGTATATGTTTTGGTTTGTTGTGCTGATTTCTTCTGGATTGTTGGGTTATTAACTTGTTTTGGTTGGAATACTTGGAATTTCGTTTGATCGTCGCTATAAAGCTGAAATATTGCTGAACTCTACATTAGACCTCAATTCTCTCTCTCCGTTTAGTTAGGTTGTTTACGTGTCCGACCATATCGTCAAATACCCTCCGCCTGACCAGCTCTTTCCTGATCTCTCTGACCACATTTGCCAGAGTCAAGCTGGATATTTGACCATATATAATATGACGGTCGGTTACGTACATGTATGTACCAAAAAACATTGGTAAGAATGACCGTCTGAATGTATTGTTTACCGTACCGAACTTAGTTTCTATGCAGTTTCCATTTGAATCGCATTATTAGAATCTTGTACGTGTCCTTAGTATTTGCGAATCACTTGTGGAAATCACTTCAACAGAAAATGGTAATCCAGAGGCCTTCGGTTTGCGGGAATATCGAACTGTATATATTCAAATAGGTCGGTTCTGGGAATCCATCAGATAGAGGAAGGGAGACAAATGTTTGAGTTAATGATCAGCGAGAGTGTTAGTTCCTCTGAAAAAGCGGAAGTGGTGGGTGAACGAAAACGAATTCATGTAGCCGTTTCCATAAAACTAAGATTAATCGAGAAATATTTTAGCAGCAAACGAAATAAAATTGATACAGCATTATTTTTAAAAGTCTTACTGCAATAAATTACTCCTTCAACTTTAAAGGATAATGTTCAATTTATGGGTTCTAAAAGAGTGAAGGTACACATGGGAAGGTCTTCATAGATGGTACATAGTAACTGTTTCTCCTGTGATCAGTTCATCTGGACTACACTGGAAAAATATAAGAGATGGACATATAATAAATCGCAACAGCTGAGGTTGAAAATATCTCCGAGTTCTAGAAATTCATAATACGCAGAAGGGGATCCTTGCGCCTGTTTCTAGGGGGACTTTCAGCAATCACGGTATCCCAAACCGTATTTCATAAAATTAACTCTATCTGACCTGTGAGATTTTGGTCCTATCCAGGCCTGGCGGTGAAGCCATTTCGACACTCCCCCTAAGTTTTTCTCTTACCCCTTGAGCCACGGCAGTGAAACTTAGCATACACACCGTTGGGTCAAGCTCTACCAGCAAGTGTGAAAACGTTCAACATCACCGCTTTCATGACGTCACAGCGACGTCATTTTTAAAGACGTCAATGTTTGATAGATTTTTCGTCAGTTTTCGACTTTTTTTTATTTATGTAATTTCTGAGCAAAACAGCATAGTAAATTTATTTAGTGAATATTAATCTAATGCGCAATAAAATAGCTTTTGCCCAATTATTCTCGCGGAACAGCAGGAAGTTTGAAGAACAATGAGGAAAACATTAGTTTTCTGGTACCGCGCATGGCTGAATATGCCTATGATCATCTGCTCGGAAAGTAAAGCAAATAGACTCAAAATCAACCCAATGTGATAAACTACAAAATGTGTCAGCTCTCAAACTTTGGCCTGTTAGGGTTAAAAAACGAAGGAGTATATATTATGAGTTTTGTGACATTTTTCATCAGGACATAGCTTACGTCCTTCCATGCAGGCACAGGCCCAAATTAGACGACATACGGAAGGTATACTACAATTTTCTTATAATTTTATCAACTGTCTCTTCCTGTTATCACCAAAATTAACCAACATGTGATGTAATACAATATGTGTTACAATGTTCAAGAATTCACTTTGTTATTCGGTTAAGCATTTATTCATTCTGTAACAGAGCTACCACAGTCTTTAACGAAGTCTTAGATGAAGATATTATATTTATCATGCAATAAAGTTCCGGAAAATGACTTTCGTGGGCACTGAAACAGCAAAATACCATGAGTATTAGCCCCATTTACTATAACCATACACTGCGAAACCTCACAACAAGCATAGTACGGTAACCAAGGATACAGTTTCGTTTACGCAACATTTAAGTGTATATCTCTAAAATGTCGAACGTTCATCGAAATCGTACACATAAAACGACTAAATACAATAATACAATGTTTTTCAAATCGTATATAATTTCACTCTTTTTCATCGTTGCGTATCCTGAATATTAACCGTGACATTGCATTGTGTTAAAAACCTTGTTATATCTTAGCTCGGTTTATCTAACATGGCAAGTTGTTTTCATAAACTTAGCAGATATATTGTCTGGTTTTATTTAACTTCTCAATTGGAGCGATATGCAAGAGGCGGAAAAAGTCTGACTCTACAGGCAACCGTCCCTCGGCACCTAACATTAAGATTCGCTCGTATTGCAGCTGTTCATGTGGAGAATATGAAGTATCCACAAGGCCCCTAGCACCTGCTTTAGCAGAATTAGATACGCTAGCTCGGGAGCTGTGATGACAGATTAGAGCAAGCAACTCATCTGATGTTAATGGATGAGCTTCGTCAACGCCCAGTCATAAACTATCAGGCAACATTCTTGCGAGCAAACTGCATAATGCTACTATCGTTTGTTGCCTAAATACTAATTCGTCATACTCTATGTCGTTCTACTCCCAATTGGAATACATATAATCGAATATGGAAGAGATATTTCACACCCCTGGGGGAGGCATCCATAGATCCAGGATTTGTTCGAGACTTCGTACATATAACTGATGAAACTAAGGAATGCATTAATGCGACCTGGGGACAATTGACGTTCGATTTCCGGTTCATTTCAACTGAGTGTCTATGTCAGGCGAGGGATATGCTAGAATATACCCTGTCCATGAAAAGAATACTACGGAAACATGAGCAAACCAGTCTCCAGTTTTCGCCATTCTACCGAATCTTTATTTAAGTGAATAAATCAAAGATATTAGAAGGTTATACAATATATTATAAGGTGCTGTACAAGTGGCGCGATTCTGAAACCGCCGCTACGCGAAAAAGATGATATTATACAAATATTGCCTGTTGTGGAGTGAGACACGACGATGATGTAAAACGAGCGTGCAGGAACATTGCCAGTATACCGCTAACAACTACATATAGGCATATGAAAAAAAGTACCTACATGTATTGGATACCGTGAAGCAGACAATATCACTCAATCCTAGGGAATCCCAATAGACACAGTGGTAGAAGCATCTGCCCTATTGTACCCAAGAAGCTATTGACGAAAGGCTAAGTGATCCGGGTGAAAATCGTGTAGTTGGCTGACTGATTTTCATGAAAGAAAGGTGACATCAAATGAAGACCAAAGCTTGGAATATGTCGCTTTGCTACTGAAGCGATGAGAGAGGAACAGAGGATAGACGTTGGACTGGAAGCATATATTCTGCTATGGATGATCTGTGTCTTTCTCCCATTGATATCTTCAGCTTTCTTATGCTCACGCCAAATCCGTCTCCGTTGACCATATGGCTTCTCAAATTGACAAAAAAATGTGAAATTGAAAAGATTACAACTCGATCAACTTTGCATTTCGAAGTTTACAGGTTTCTCGGCGAAACTACTTTTATAACAGACTATATGGTCCCCAGATTTCTTTTAACGACTGGTCGAATTGTAGCTCATTAAAATCGAATTCTTTCCGTGTAGAACAAGTTGAAAATGTAGTCGGTCTTGGAAGAGATACTTCGTAAATGTCGGTGAAAATCACAGCTTCTAGTCCATCATTCAATATTCAGCTGTCGCCCGTTAAAGAATTTTCGCGTCCAAAATCGAAAGCCCTAGCTCGTATAACATCATTAGCACTAAATTTAAAAAAACCAATCATAGTATACATAAAATTTCCTAGTTTCCTGCCTGCAAGAGAGAAACGAGCATCAGTGTTCAATCATGCCGGCAAGACATCTTGATGTTTCAAATATCAAATCGGTAACGCTGGTCAGTACGAACATTCATGTGGTTTTCGTAATAAAAGTCGTCCAGGCTTCGGTTGTGAATTTCCATATGAACAACATGGAGATCTTGGAGTACTTTAGGGTTCCTACGGTCCTCAGGATCGAGCTAAGCGGAATTATATAAAAGTTACGAGAGTAACGCGAAAGACTTTGCATGCAAAGCTCGTATCTTGCTATCAGCGCGCAATATGTATTGCGTAATTTTAGGGTAAATTTGAGTGGCGGAACTTGGTGGTACCGTCCTGTTTTACAAGTTTCTGTAATAATATCCTTTGATACTGATTAAAATCGTCACATTCTACAAAGGGTCTAGCACTGACATTAATATATCGACGATCAGTTTCCTTGAACATTAATAGCCTTAATTACCATATCTCTGGCGCCCTTGATGATCTGATTCTATTTAACCCGGGGCTAGCGGCCGATCAAATTTTGTACATCTCAAAGCGTGGCCGAGATAGATCATACTCATACTAAACACGGCGTGGCAACCCATTTGGATTAAAGAATACTGTATTATTCTTAGCGTTAACTATATTATTTCCAACACGGTTGCACCGGTGAAGTGGAGGGATTCACATCAACGTGGTCCACCCCATATTCAAAAGCAACACTTCTTGACAGACTACGTAGTGAGAGTGAATGATACCAATTCCATAACTTGCAATCATCGTTGATAAGCTTATATTTTCTGATCTTAATATTGATATTTGGGGTAGCATTCTCTCTAAAAATAATTCCTATACATATTTTTATTGGGGGGGGGGGGATGAACTACATACGCAATTGTCAATGTTCTCTCATAGAGCTCAATATTTGTGTTACGATATGACGTAGGATATAATGACCCATGATGAGACTTCAGTTGATTAGAATTCGTCCCCAATATTCTTGCTATTACTGAGGCAATAAAATGTTTAAACTGGGATGTGATGGATTATCTCACGTACCCGAGTAATTAGTTTTATATACCTGGCTAAAGTCATTATCTAATTGGAACCAAGTATATGCATAGCAGCACAGATTATTTGCAATTATTGCAATTTGTCAGAGAGATTTAATGTCAATGTTAGCGTAACTAACGATTATTTGATGATGGCAAAGAGATAGTTCATCGGTTTTCTCCTCGATACAAAAAAGCAACTTGAAAGCCGAGATACGGTAGAATGATGATTATAACAAATTTGTACCATGTGTTATGAGACGTTATATCCATGATCGAAATGTCAATGATTCTTGTCGTCATATAATTATATAAATAGTCAGGCATATTCGGAAGTATCATACTACATACCGGTACATGACAAACGGATATTCCACACGTATTTCATTTTATGCAGATGCAATTGAATAGCAAAACTAAACTCCTATTTTGTAGATTAGGTTGGTGACCTACCGGTACTGAATTTATCGCAGCCTATTAATTTCGAACCGTTGTGAGATATAAATGTTCTGGAGCTGAACTAGGCCTTATTATTTTACTGAATACTTAATTAACATTACTTCTTGCTTTAAAATAAATTTGTTGACCTATTGGCCTTGATAATGAACGGTACTTAAGCGCTCGTAAAAACATACCCTATCCCTGCAATGCTCTCTTGTTTGTAACATCCGAGGTTGTTTAAATATTAAAATATTATGAAATGTGGCCCTGAAAAGTACCTTGGGGTATAATCATGCCGCATACCAGTATACGTGCTTGACGCTTCCATGTCGCAAGAAATTATCTAGTGTATATGCCTGTTTGGAAATTTTGGTGCTACATTTTCATTGTTTTGGTGGTAAATTAAAGCCGTACGATGCCGGGCATTACACGATGCTCATCCATTAACATCAGATGAGTTGATCTGTCATCAGAACTCCCGAGCTAGCGTATCTAATTCCACTCAAGCCGGTGCTAGGGGCCATGTGGATACTTCATAGTCTCCACAAGAACATCTGCAATAAAAGCGCGGTCGTATTCTAGGGTCTGAATGCATGGTGTCGACGAATGCTTTCCTGTGGAGTCATATGGTTGCTTTTTAGTCGCCAGACGTCGTCAATTTTTCCCACCTCCTGCATATCGCTCCAATTGTCATATGAACATTTTTTTGAATATGGATGTGGAAATTCTTCATGGACCACGACTGGCTACCGAATATCTTATCTGAAGCTTGTATATATATGGATAACCCACCTCTATTTAGTTTTATGCATTTTTCCTTTCCTCTGCGTATTAACTTCCGAATTTAACTTGAAGAATTACTCTTCATTGTGCTTTGGAAACATCTGCTGACTTACATGTACATAACTGACACCAGTCTTTCATACTAAGCGTTTTAGTACAATGTAGATCATAGACTATACAAATAACTTCACAATGGATCTTAATTGCAATATTTGTAAGACAAGATGTTTGTACGTGTTTAATGTGGGGATTTCTATCACGGAGATCGGACACGTATGCAATCTCGTCCCTACATTTGCGGTCATGACTCCGAGACCTGTGAATGTACTTGAATATCATTAGCTTTGTTGTTAGATGGAGAATGTCGTCCAATTACAATTTGAAATATATTTGTTATGCATGTACGGTTGTATTTGTTCCGATAAAAACTGGAATCCGTTGAGCGCGAACGATCACCTCTCAGAGCCCAACCGTATATGTTATTTCCCTATGTTGGACATCACATCACTCGGCTCCCCAATAAGTAAGCAAGGGAAACGAAAGTGTAGCAAAAAGGGCGTCTGTATCATATAAAATTGAACGCAATAGATTGTATCTAGTTGTTTCCCTCTTAGTTTTAAATTTGTTGTCCTCGTCCAATATTGAATTATATGGGCCAGAGTGAAAACACCACAATTTCCAGATTTCGGTGGCTATAAGCTTGCTTTCCTTTTGCAATAACATTTTTCCCCTGATATATTGAAAACGTACAAAAATAACAGATTAGAGATAACTACAAATAAATTATTGAATCAGCGGCTAAATTACTTCCTTTTAATTTTGAAACTGTGAAATTTTCCGATTCGTCTGTGAGAATGCATGCTTGGGCAGAGCTTAGTGGGAGAGATAGTCTTCTCCTCGACACGTGTTATGTACATATAACGGCTTAATCGCCGGTGAATTTTCATCCGTACCGCTGTTTGTCAGCGAGCTGTGTATGCGATAAAACTATTACCTGTCATCCCACAATCTGAATCTAAGACTGAGTGTTTGGGGGTGGGGAGATGTTGCAGATAAGCGCCGAAGAGAAAAGCTGGGATAACACAATTTATAAATATAACTGATATTAATATATTGTCAGTACACTGTGGTGATCTGTTACCGTGTATCTGCCCGAGTTCGATGAGGCTGCTTGCCGTATCGCCCGAGCCCGCAGGGCGAGGGCGATGCGGCAAGCAGCCTCATCGAACGAGGGCAGATACACGGTAACAGATCACCACAGTGTACTGATGATATATTTATCATATACCTCTTTGTTACGATAAAATCTGCGGTAAATTATGAGAGAAACAAGGCGAACTACTTCGCGAGAGGTTTTTTTTAGGTGTAGGAGATGCCCGGTTCATTATACGATTTTCTGCTCTAAATCGCTGCGCGCACGCGCGAAAACAAAATGTCGAGCAGATTGCAGTTGGATTGTCGGTGGCTATCTGTGTCAAACGAAATCCGTGAATTACAATAAATGAAGTCTGTCCCGTCTCCAGTACTACACATATTGCAAGCTGGAATTGCTACAGTATCTGTTCGCCGCTGCTTCATGTAGGCGTTGCTTTTCCAGTTTTCCGAAATCAAATCGTCAAGGTACCGGTATTTTTTTTTATTTTTTCTTTTTCGAATGCAACTTTCGCAACACCGAACATCAACTAATCAGTCAGCCATGGCATAGTCGTTGTGTACATTGGAGCATAATTTTAATGGTATACCGAAACACTGATACTCCTTTCAGATATTGGACAAGATAATGAATCAGAGTAATGCTGGAGTCAAACGAAATCCCCCCCCCCCCCTAACCTCGGGCAAGGGTCCGGTTTAGTGGTAGGAACGAACGAAGCCATGTCAACTTGGCTAGTTTAGTGGTGGATTACCTGGGGATTCACAACATGTTTACGCCCCAGGGAGTGGGGTTTTCACACGTTTTCAGTCCTCAGTTAAGACTTCTTCTACCTAGGGATGGGACCTAAATTGTATTTGGTTGAGGTTTAGGTGGGGATTCACTTCAATGTTTTGCCCCAGGGGGTAGGGCATTGAAGCATTTTAACAACTCTCATTTGCTAAGTCCCCACTAAACCCCGATGTTGTTGGGGGGGGGGGGGTTCACTTGACTCCTGCATAAGCACGGCGATGGATTGCTTTTCGAATGTTTGCAATTTGTTGTTGAAAATGAACAGATTGCCAGGTAGCTTAGAAAACAGCTATGACACGACAAATATTTGACAATCGGCCTTTCCTGCGTCCAATTTAGCAGAAAAGGCCGATTGTCAAATATTTTGTTCATAGATATGTTTCCAAAGCTAATTGCCAGGCATTACTAACGGTTCATACAAGATGGACAAGTTAATTACTTCAATTTCAAATCAAAGTCAAACTCTTAAATAATATTAATTTTTACCTTTTATTTTAACACTGATAACTGATAGTTTTGTATGGAATGACACTGGCAAAGATTTTTTTTTATCTTGCTATGTATCATTTTTTTTTTTTAAGAAAAATGGTGTCAACTTATGCTTGAAACAGGAAGCTTTAGTCAAATGTAACTACATTTAAACATATATACACATGGATACAAGCCACACTGCTGACCATGAATAAATTGCGGTGTACCGTACATGTAATAATTGATTACACACCTTAAAATTGAGGCATACAATTACACAGGAGTCAAATTTACAATCTCAGTGTTTTGATAATGAAATTCAGCAATGGGGCTTGCTAGCCGAAACAAAATTCCACAGAGGGTGCAGCTATACTATTAGTATCAGGTAAAAAGACGTTTAATTATACGTTCCAAAGGCCACGCATCACAAAAAGAAACTATATGTCATAAAAGGAGCGACTGCGAGAAAACGATGCATTTGCGATGTCGCATTATAGCGCCATTTCACCTCATACTACAGCTGTCCCCTCTGTTGGTTGGCGCGCCCCATTTATGCGAGTGATGTACAGCTTAGCACCGAGCCAATAATGGGATACGTTATTACAATATATATCAATTATACATGAAAACAGCATACATTATTAATACTAAATACCAGTAATTTATCATGTGATGGTGTCATGTAATTCGATTCATTTTTGATATTTGTCAATTGAAAAATAATTACAAACGCTATGTAGCCTACAAAATTCAACAATATTTTGCTTTGTCATGCCTGCCAATATATGTGGTGGGGAAAAACCAGTATTGCAGCGCAAATCACCATCACCAGAACTAATTTACAAATTTCCGAATATATAATATACATAAAGGCCCATTTCCACAGCATGCGTCGCGACAACCACAACTGCATTCCACAACCTTTTGCAGTTTGGCGCATTTTGACACACTCGCCATTCCAGCCATTCAACGGTAGGGATTCCCCTCAACCTAGCCGAGCCTATGATTTCTATCCCCTCCGATTGGTCGATATTTCAGCGACAACGCGTCGAAATAACCTGGTTCTAATTTTGTCACGCATCAAAAATGTGGTTTTGATGTCGCCGCGACTGACGTTTGCTGTGAGTAGCCTACTACACCATTGAATAACATGAGGGCTATTTTTCGGATGTGGTTGTCACTGCGAAAATGCGTGCTGTGGAAATGGGCCTTAAGCCGGCAACAGACTTTAGCGCAATGCATTATTCTAATGGGCAAATGAGGTCCCTGAAATCAGGACTGATGGAAGTACATACACGTAATCAATACAGAATTAGACTGTATCTGTTTAGATTTGACAAACATATTTGACATCTATTTATCATATTTGTATTTAATTCTTAAGACTAACTTCCAGCATTAATAAAATTATTGTTTAGAACGTCACATTTACATGCAGGTATTGTAGGACTTAAGCCCCAAACACATGTACACAATTCACTGTGTTTAGTGTGTTTATTTGTACGTGTGCATGTGTATGTGTGTATTTGCACGTGTGCATATTTACATATGCGTGTAAATGTATATTTTGCTAAGCGTTCACATGGTTATAACAAGATATAAAGTAAAACAAGAGGCAAACCATAGTGGAACCTATCAGTTCAAAGGTCACAGGTCATGGTCACCATGGATTAAAGGGAGTAAGCATTTTATGTACATTAATTCAAGTTACCTTCATCAAATTTCCCAGGTGGCTTACTCTTATAAGTCTAATGAAGACTATTTACATGTATATAACTGACAATAATGAAGGTTAAATTTTGCCATGACCCAAAAGGAGTATGGTCAAAGTTTTCATGTCACAAAAAAATGTTTCTGTTTGACAGTAATAATTCATGGGGATATGGGGCATAAATGTTCCACAGAACTTTTTTTTTTAAATTGATTGAACAGTATTTTCTCTGTTTTACTCCAAATACATGTTATGTATATTTGCTATGCGTTCACATGATGAGAATGCACACAGTGCAATTTTACAAATGTGTAAATATACTTTTGCACAGCCTCCGGTCCGGACCAGATGCAAATTTACTCTTCATGCAAATATACACACGTGTGCAGTTGTGCTCACATGCCGAGTTTGCACACATGTACACAGTGTGCAAATTTACACTGGTGTGTATACATGTGCATCAGGGCTTTAGTTTAAAATTTTTCCGTGTGGATGACCCCTAAATTCAGAATATAATTTTAAAGAAACTCTTGTAACTAAAAGTATATGATAATTAAAATGAAATTAGTACATGTAGATGCATATGTAAAACACACTACAAATACAGAGCTTTCATTGCAGATATGGTGTTGGGGACATTTGTATGGCGGCATTAACAGTCTGAGATAGTGTATCGGATCTAGTGACTGGAAGACTAGGTGGACAGATATTAATGTTCAAAGTACAGTTGTTGAATGTCGCCCCTTGAAAAACACCAGCTGCTGTGTGACTAGCACTGTGAGTTTCAGACCGTCTCTCAACAAAACTTTCACAAACAACCGGAGGATTGGTTGGTGGAGTGGCTTGGTGTGGGGTTATCGCCCCTTGATTGCTGTTAGGAGCTTTGCCTTGTGCAGCTGGTTTTTCTTGAAGACTTATTATGTTTGACATTTCTTCCTGTTGTTCGAGGGAAGCAACTGCATAATGGTTTAAAGAAGCGACGTTCTTGTGGCCCGTTAACTGCGCAATTGTTGTCGGTGCTACCCCAGCATGAAGTAACCTGGTCGCTGTTGTTGAACGCGCACTGTGATTTGTTTTTCGACCTTGCAAATTACCTTTCTTAGCCATTGTTTTCATCATGTCATTCAGGTAGTTTTTTCCAAGCGGCTGACATTTATACCATTTTTCACTGTTAGGCTTTCTTTTGTAGTTAATTGATAAGTAGAACGGGCTGTCTACCTGGCACATTTCTTGAGGGCGATGTGATTTGAAGATTTTGTACGCTTCAACAGGGCATTTGTCTTTATTTTCAATTGCGAATTGTTTGGGCGCAAAAGCCCTCTGATTTCCGAATGAAATTGCTCCATTTCTTGTTTTAGTGTCTCTTTCATTAAATTTAAGAAATTCTAATCCTCTTTCGTCTTCATGGAGGGTGATATCGCCCCATTTAAGTTTTCTGTTTTCGTCACGGCCACGAAGGCCAAAATGCATGGTGTTGTTCAGCCAAATTTTATTTTGTAATGCTTTGGGGCTTTCATTTCCAATAATTTTTTTTTCTTCAAGAATGCTTTGCTCTCTAACGGTTAGCGGTGTTGCTTTATTCGGCCTGTTGCCCTTGCCTTTTTGTTTCAGTTCTTTTCTCTTTGACGCCAGAACATCCCTACTTGTTCTGAATTCGGGACCAAATATGATGCTTGTCATGTAGTTTCTCTCTCGAAGAAATCGATCAATGCCACGGTGGTAGCTCGTTAACGTGTCTGGTTCATATTCAGAACCATCGTACTTCCGAATGGACAGGATAAATGAACCCAAGTAGTTGTTAAGTTCCACTGGCGGTATGGTCTCCACATTCCTGTTCTCAAACCGAGGAGCTGCCTTAAGCCACCTGGTGAATACATTCATCACACTCCCTGTTTTCCGCACTGTGTTTTTATTTTGCATATTTTTAATAAAGTCAGCATGATCTTGACTTTCTTCGATAAATATCGGTTGCTTTGACCTCTTGATTCCACTTTCAGTGTGTGGTTGTTGGAAAAGATCTATGTCACTGTTACTTGTATCACTTTCGCTCTCAATATTATCAGGGGATGCAAGTGTAACTGCAGGGCAATCTGTTGTTAGTTGGGCTGGTGGGAGGGGACAAATTGTTTCACTTTCACACATGATTTCACTTTGAGTTTGATCCAAAGCCATGACAAGGATGTTGTCGCTGTTGGTTGAAGTTTCACTGTCCGACCAGAAACCTAAATCAAAATTTGGACGTTCAGAGTCTGAATTTGTGCCAAACAGGCTTTTATAGTCATGGTCTATTATTGCGTCATCACAAACTGACACATTCCGATCGGGAATCCCCTCTTCCATGACGACCACTGACGTCACACAGTACAATAGGCCACGAATATAGGTCAATAATGCAATAACGACAATAGAAAAGTTAATAACATTAAACAGGAACAAACTATATGCACATGAATGACACCAACAACTGGAAAACGGTGAAAATCGAGCAGCTAGGCAATGGTAGGTCTAGAGTTGGCGACGTTCGAAGCGAAGATGAACAATGTCGGATTTGTATACGGTGGCAGACGACATTGTTTTTTATTATTTATTTGGGAATTTTGGTCGTACATCTGCTTGTGTTTCTGTGTTGTTTTTTATATGTGATGTTTACTCAATAAAAATCAACAAACCGCAACTTTTGAGTGTATGCAATGTGAGTTTTGGGTTTAGATTTTGTGCTATTTTTGATGACCTAGATAATTTCGCATCTATGTCAGGGAGGGGTTTCCCAGTGTCGCATTCCAGGTAGGTCAAAAGTAGTCCGGCAAACTTTCAATTATCTGACAGTGACACGAGAGGGCAATACAAGCACGAGAGGGCGATACGGAAACGGAAAACTCAAGTCTGTATCGCTATCCTAACATACATAGGTATATGATAAACAAACGTTATTGCCAATATTCAGTAGCTAATCGTATCAAAATGTTCACTACATTTATATTCAGATTAAAATTTCCTGTTTGTTGACTCTATGAAAAGATTTAGGTAATATTTCCATATTATTTCCTATTACATTTTGAAAGGTATAACTCTTCGAATTTCTCAAAATAAGTGAACTTTACTCTTGAGCCTTTTGCATATCGGTCCAATTTATTACCTGTATATGGTAGGATTCTGCTGGTGGAACTATAGCCCATTGTACATGTCACTCGACAAATGTATGTAGGTTTATTGTTTCGGTGGGAAATTTAATCCGTACGACGTCGGACATTACGGGTTGGTTTTTCAAGGTTTCTAGCATTTACCAGGTTACCCCATGCTAAGGCGTTTACTCCATCAAACGTCCATGATGCTCATACATTAACATCAGATGAGTTGCTTGAGCTGATCTGTCATCATAGCTCTTTAGATAGCGTATCTAATTCCGCTTAAGCCGGTGCTAGGGGCCGTGTGGATACTTCATAGTCTGCACATGAACAGCTGCAATAAATGCGCGGCTGAGATACTAAGATTACGTCCGAGAATCCACCGTATTCTCGGGTATGAATGTTAGGGGTCGACGAACACTTTCCTGTAGAGTCATATGGTTGCATTTTAGTCACCAGACATCGTCAATTTCTTCCGCCTCTTGCATATCGCTCCGAATCACTAAAACAGGAGAATTGTTTCAAACTGTCCAAAGGATTGCATTCCTATATGTGAAACATAATCATTAATTTTGAGTTACTTCAGGGTTTAAACGCAATATACATTATTTTTATTATGAAAGGTAAAATATGGATATTATGGAGTTCCCACTGACTAGCTTTGCAAGGTAAGCATTCAAGAATGGCAAGCAATTCACTTTGACTCAACATTTCTGTTTATTGCTCAAACCATCATTAGGAGTAAAGTTAACAGAGATGTACGACAGTGCCAAAATAATAAGTGCGGAATAAACAAATAATGCAGATAGATAAAACTGATCGATCAAATTAATAGTATGTTGATGATTACGTTTACTAGGGAACGATATGACAAAATAATAAGATGACAGAGAAATAATACAAGTTATCTTTCGAAACAACAGATGCTGAAAGAACACTACAGAAGACTGCAGAGTGTCAACAAGTGGCATGTAAAGTATGGGTTGGCAGAATAATAAGGTAGTTAAAATGGCAATTGTGTAAAAACCAGACAGAAGGATTGAATGGATTGATCCCATGTGATGAATGAAGAAATGAAATATCAAAATTACGACAACATGGGCTATTATACATTGCGATAAACTACTAACCCTTATTTGTAGTGTATGCATTAGTATTAGAAAAATAAAGTTAGCTGTTTTGTGGCTTTTAGTCCATGATTTAAGAAATATTTGTGTGTTTTAATTGCAAATGCCTCTTTGAACAAGTCAAACAATGTTGGAATGTATATATAATTTTGGTGTTATTAAAAATTACACTTCTAAGATTTGGCAGTACTGTTGGAGCCAAGATTGCCCTGCTGGTTAATCCCATTAAGTAATCAAATTGGTCACAGTTTTGAACATGATTGAGAATGTCATTATTATTGTCCTCAGCATGCTAATTGGTTCCTGAATGTTGGACTCCTGCACCAAAACACCTTTCTCTGGGACTCTTTACCAACAGATTGATGGTGTCATCATGGGTACATCGCGTGGTCCTGTACTAGAAGACATCTTCATGACAGAGCTTGAAAAATCTGTGGTACATAAACTGTTTGATTGTGAAATTGTTAAATTTTATTGTCGATTTGTAGACGACACTTTTATTCTGGCCAAACCCTAAGATTTTACATTGATCCAACGAGAACTTAATAAATTTGATAAAAAACATTAAATTTACCTTCGATTATTTTGCCGATAACAACGAAGTTCATTTCCTTGATATAAATGTATTATCCAACGGAACTAGTGTTTACAGAAAACCATCCCACACTGGATTATTGACCAACTTCACCAGTTTTCAGCCTTGGTCTACTAAAATTTTATGGATAAGGGCTCTCGTTCATAGAGCAAAGAAAATTTGCAGCAACAAAAATCTTTGGTCATCCGAACTTAAAACCATTAGACAGTTTTTCTCGTGGAATGGTTATCCAGCTTCAGTAGCAAACAAATTGATTACCAAATTCTCAAACAAAAGGCCAAAATCTACTTCGCAATGACAGGTCTAATCAAAATGTAAAAACATTTGTTCGGTTTCCATACATTGGTCAACAAAGCGAACGGCTTGTTAGGAAGAACATGGCAAGAGTTAGCAGATTATTAAACGTCAAAATCAAAATTATTGTCTTGTATAATAACATGAAGGTCCTATTTCATGTCCACGAAAGACCAAATTCCACAAGAACTTCGTAACTTGGTGGTATACAAGTTTTCGTGTCCAGGATGCACCAAAGGTGCCTTTTAACAAGAACTACTGAGCATGCTGAGGAAAATTATAGTGAGATTTTCAATCATGTTCAAAACTGTGTCCAGTTTGATTACTTAATGAAATTAAACAACATGGCAATCTTGGCTCCTACAGTACATCCAGATCTTAGAAGAGTGATTTTTAATAACACCAAAATTATATATACACCTCAACATTGGTCTGACTTGTTTGTCAAAGCTACATGTATATTGCCCTGCACTAATATTTTAAAGGTAGTCTGGTCGGCATCATTGACAACTGTTCAACCCTTCTTTCTTAAAAGAAAATAGCTTGTGTTTGTTGAATCCTGGTGATGTTATGTTTGCTCGGATTTTGGTGCGAATATTGCCTTATGAATAAGGTTTTTCTTTTGTGGACACACATTCTTCATGAACTACGGCTGGCTAATGAATGCTGACTAACGTTTTTATATCAGTTAAATTATATTATTGCGGCTCATTTATAAAGTTTGTCATCCCCAGCTTTTCTCTTCGGCGCTTATCTACTACAACATCTCCCCACCCCCAAACACTCAAATTGTGTGATGACAGGTAATAGTTTTATCGTATAAACAGCTGGCCGACAAACAGCGGTGCGGATTAAATTTCACCGGCGATTAAACCGTTATAATTACATAACGCTTGTCGAGGAGCAAACCATCTCTCCCACTAATCTCTGTCCAAGCATGCATTCTCACAGCCGAATCGGCACATTTCACAGGTTTCAAAGTTAAAAGCAAGCAATTTAGCCGCTGATTCAATCATTTATTTATAGATATCTGTAATCTATTGTTTTTGTACGTTTTCAATATATCAGGTGAAAAGTTTTATTGCAAAAGGAAAGCAAGCTTATAGCCACCGATATCTGGAAATTGCTGTGTTTTCACTCCGGCCCATAATTCAATAATGGGCGAGGACAACAAATTTAAATTAAAAGGGAAGCAACTAGATGCCATCTATTTTGCTTAATTTTATATGATACAGACGCTCTTTTACTATACGTTCTGAAAATATGAGGGGGAAAATACGAAAATTTGAATAAAGGTTGCAGTTTAATTGATTTAATACTAACTTGCTATGCTAACCCATAATGTAATTTGACTGTCGCTGAAGGGCTTAGTTGACGCATGCGTAAATGGACAATACTCTACTTGTCAAATTCTTTCAGATATATGACACGCTTGCACACGTGACATTACACCAGAGTGTTATTTTTCAAAATGGGTGACCAGAGCGTGTATCCAATTGAAATCAATTGAGCAAGTGCGGCTGATAAAATACTTTATATATCCTTTTATCATGTTTATAAGGACGATGAATTGATGCTTTCAAGGATTTAGTAAGTGTAATATCCAATCATTTCGCGTTATCTTATGCATGCCAAACTTTGGTTGCGACTTCATAGGAGTTCATAACCTGGAAGATTTTTACACTCAGATTTGTCATTCCGTTATAAAAAGAGATAATACGCCATTTGACTCAACTTTATTTCCGTTCCTTCCACATTAGTTATAACATAGGATATAATGGATTATCTCATGTCATAAAGCCAAAAGGTATCTATCCCTGACCAAAGCGATTAACTAATTAGAATCGAATGCATAACTGCATAAATAATGAGAAATTTACGACCTTTCGAATAAAACAGATATCTGCTAATGATTCCCATAATTATTTTTCTTACCCCTTGAGCTATGGGGCTGAAACTTACCACACTATTCCCTTGGGTCAAGCTCTCCCAGAAAATGTAAAAAAAAAGCCAAGGTGGCCGCTCTGATGACATCTTCAAAAACGACATTTTTGGTCGATTTTTCGGTCAGATTTTTTTATTTTTTTATTAATGCAATTTCTCCACAAAAACTGCATGGTAAATTAGTAAATATTAGTGTGATGTGAAATAAAATAGTTTCCTAATTTTCACCGCGAAAAAGCAGAAATTGTGAAGAAAAATGGCGAAAACATCACTTTTCTGCTGGCCGCCATCTTGAATTTACTCATGATCTTCACCTCGGGAGGTCATGCAAATAGGCTCAAAATGACCCCATTATGATAAGCTATAAAGTCACGGAGTGTCAGCTCTTAATTGTTTGTCGTTCTGGAGATAGCGCAGAAAGTTTGTGGGGGTGATTTTGCCCCCCCCCCCAGGCCTGGTAGGTTTAAATTTTGTCTATTTCAGCTTAATCCTGAGCTAGTGGTCGTATGATCTCCATGTAATTCAAGAACATCATGGTGTTTATATTCACACGTGTATTCAAAGATGAGCTAAATCGTTCTCTAGAAAACGAAAATCCTACGAATATAAGATCATTGATACTGATTTGATATTTGGAACATCATGATGTCTTGTCGGCATCATTGAAAATTGTTGACCGCTTGTCTCTTGTAAGAAACTAACTGTTTATGTATGCTGCAACCGCCGGCCTGCCATATGGAGAAAGATGAAAGCTGTACTGTACTTCACATATTCAATTATTAAAGGAACGGCCGAACGGGAGCGGAAATGACCCTTGAGCTCCCCTCCCCCACAATATTTTCAGCGAAACAAAAACACGACAAAAACAAGACAGAGAGACAAAAAAGGCGAGTAAAGCGAAAAATTGTATGCATTGAATGCAGATTTTACTTTCCAAGAAGCATGACGCACATCCTTGCTCAATCACAGTCATAAGCTGACTTATATATATGCTCTTATTTGAATTATTTATATTTCCGAACATTATCATTTGCTGAACTGCGAATACTCAAGAAACAAATATTTTAGAAACAGAAAACCATGCAAAACAAATAAAATTTGCACAGGGGAATATTTCTTGTTTTTATTGCTCGAAAATGCGCTAGAATGCCTCTCTGGCCATCTTAAGACGCTGGAGCTTCGTGACCTACGCGGCCCCGGGACTCTAGCCTATTTTTTGCCTCTCCAATCACCGATTACTTCCGCCTTGCCTGCATTATATTGTCATTGTCATGGCACAGTGTTTCCTGTATTTATGTTTATACCTAAGTTTTAATCGCTGTAAATTCCCCTTATGCGCCTTGTCTTTGCGTAACTACACTTGTTCCACTACTAATTGCCAGGGGTTCAATGCATAATGCAGGGGATAGGTAAATACAGTACATATATTGTTCGTCAGTGTGATGGGAGACCCTGTACCTTTCTCAATTTTATTAAATCCACTTTATTAAATAAACTTGGTTGTTCAGGCAGATTATATACCTGTCCGAAAGAGTTATTGTCATCGGTAGAACCGGTGGAGGTATCACATTTGCTGGCTCCAGTCTTCTACTGCAAAATCTACTTCATAGGGCACACCACTGCTTTCCACGCAGGAAAGCATGGATTTACAAACGTAAAGGAAGTTCAGATGTCCAGAACGAGCGTTTATGCTACATATAATCCACATCCATCAAGATTTACACTAAAACAAGATAGTAAATATATTTTCCCACTAGACACTGGGATTTCTCCGGTATGTTCAGAGAGTTGTCACGCTGACAATAAAAATAGCCGCTATCTGTTAACCATATGCTATACAAAATACTATAATAAAATTCTATATTCATCCAATATTCCACATATAACTATTAATATACTTAATTTGTTATGAATAAGCTCGTAAAGATTCTTTAAACTGGTTTGAACTTCCTGGGACCTGTGTAGGCCCGGCGAATTTGTTTTGGTCCCCCCCCCCCGCCTAAATATTATTCACACCCCTTAAACTAGGGAGCCCAAGCTTACTACGCTATACCCTTAAGTTAAGCTCTTCCATCAGATTTTTTCATCAGATTTTTCGATTAATTTTATTAGGATGTTTCTTCGCAAAGCTGCATGAAAAACTAGTAGGGAATAATCTGATATGAAATAATATAGTTTATTCCCACTTTCCCCAGCAGAGAAGCAGTAGTATTGAAGAAAATTACGCAAGCATCACTTTTCCGGTACCCCCACATAGACGCCATTTTGAATTTGCACAAGTTCCTATGCAAATAGGCTCAGAATGACCCCAATGTGACAAACTACAAAGTCACAGGATGTCATCTTTCAACTTTGGTAGATGTATGGGAGGGAGGCATAATGATCCACGGGCCTGAGTGGTTAAGATAGAAAATAATAGAGCAAATAATTGGTGCATGCTTACCTACACAGCCATAGTGTTTCTGATCTTTGTTCTTACCTTTAGAATTATATTTTCATCAGCATCACATAGAATTAACCGTATGAACAGTGTTAAATTATGCACCGTACATAAGCAGTGGATATTCTTTGTGCTTTATCCCGTAATACAGAATCATGTTTATAATGTGCTACGTTGGATATTGTTGATGATTGGGCCCTAGTTCATAGAAAGTCTTGTTCAATGAATAAACAATTTCGCATTTAAGGATGTCTGCTGGTGGTTTTTACCCCTCGGCCAAAATTTGGCCGAAGGGTATTGTCGTCGTCATGTACGTCTGCCCGTCTGTCCGTCCGTCCGTCTGTCCGTCTGTCCGTCCGTCACACCTTTCTCGTTACCAAGATATCTTACCCTATTGAATCTGGACCTGATTGGTTGGAAACTTTGGCGGCCATCTTTAATTTATGCGAAACCATCACAGCTTTCTCGTTACCAAGATATCTTTAGAACGACTTACCCTAGGCACACCAAACTTGCACTGCACATCCATATGCTCATGACCCAGAACCCTATTGAATCTGGACCTGATTGGTTGGAAACTTTGGCGGCCATATTTAATTTATGCGAAATCATTAATCTTGTGTATCTTAGGTACCATTTCACTGTTCCGTGTGTGAACTTGGTATAGATCATCGATGCATCAAGAAACTTCAAAGGAATGACCAAACCAGTTTCCCTGATTCGGTGGAAACCTTGGCGGCCATCTTTAATTTATGCAAAATCTTTAATGATATATATCTTTGATACCATTCAAGTGTTCTATACGAAACTTGGTATACAGCATCGATGTATCAAGAGATCTGCAATGTATAACCACATCAGTTCCTCTGAGTGGCAGGAAGGATGGGCGGCCATCTTTAATTTATGCGAAATCATTAATGATCTCTATCTCTGATACCGCTCGAGTGCTCGATGTAAAGTTTGGCATATATCATCGATGCATCAATAGACTTACGATAAATGGCAGTTCTGGTGTTTCTGATTGGGCGGAAACCTTGGTGGCCATCTTTAATTTATGCAAAATCTTTGATGATGTATATCTTTGATACCATTTCAGTGTTCTATATGAAACTTGGTATACAGCATCCATGTATCAAGACACTTGCAATGAATAACCACATCAGTTTCTCTGAGTGGTGGGAAGGATGGGCGGCCATCTTTAATTTATGCGAAATCATTAATGATCTCTATCTCTGATAATTTTCAAATGCTCTATGACAAAATTTGGTATACATCATCGATGCATCAACAGACTTATGTAATGAATACCGACTTCTCTGATTGGACATAAACCTTAGAGGCCATTTCTAATGGCAAATTTTTTCATAATCTGTATATTTGTCACTTGACTGCTTGGTGTTCCTGAAGTCTTGCTCCAAATTGAATACATTATGAATGGCTTGCGCCCAGAGCCGAGGGGTTTTCAGATGCGCAGCTTCGTATTGCCTTTGGCAGCCATTTTTCCTGATTTTCCTATTGGGTTATCCCCCTTTCCTAGGTTAACCGATAGGGAATTCCTTCAAAAGCCTTCTAGCCGAGAATTTTACACAGCAACAGCCATCCAATTTGAAAATTTTTGATAGACATGTTGATTATCTGCAAACAGTTGGAATATAAGAAAAAGTTAAATACTATTTATATGAATTTTTCATGAATATACTTCAAAACTAGGGCTATTCCCTATGTTTTCTGGGTTATCAAATTGAGCATGGGTCAGTCCACTTAACGCTGCCCTGCCCACAGCTAAAAAATGCACACCAACCTATATTTTTATCTTTATTTTCTCCATATTACACAAATATAAATGCAACATACACATTAATCAAAAAGTTAATTACTTTGATTTACCAGCAGCGGACATCCTTAATATAGGGCAACAAGGGCAAATATATGGAACCATCGTATAGTAACATATATTGTCTACGTATGACAGTGTAGAAAATTTTGAATACCCGGGCAAGGATTTATTGGGAAAACAATTCGGCATGAAAGTGAATGGTGGTCGTATGGAAAAATATTATTAGTTACGGTTTGTCAGCGACCCAATACAGAAACATATAGGGTTAGTGAACTTTATATTGGGCAAGGCGTCAGCCGAGCCCTATATAAATTTTACTGACCCCATATATTTCTGTATTGGTCACTGAAAAGCTTATTTATATCGCTGAAAGCCCTTTTTCAGCGCGCTAATGTACATGGAAAACATTCTGCGAGAAAGGATTTCTTGTGAACAACTTCGGCCCTATGTCGTTGAAAACTGCATGTAAAGTCACAAATTTGCAATATTCATTGGCGTAATAAATCACTGATTACGAACGAATACGAGCTGTTCAAAGAGACTCTATCTAATTAGACGTACAACTGCTGAAGCTCACCTTAATCGAAGCTCAAGAGTAAACGACGCGAGG
This sequence comes from Hanleya hanleyi, assembly GCA_036873755.1. Lineage (NCBI taxonomy): Eukaryota > Metazoa > Mollusca > Polyplacophora > Lepidopleurida > Hanleyidae > Hanleya > Hanleya hanleyi. Next base: position 60,421 of record JAVTVY010016323.1, read on the forward strand.
CAGCCGACGCGAGTGCTTCGCGACAGGAGCTAATGTAAAGGGAGATAATCTAGTTACTCGCCCCGAATTACAATCGACGACGGTAGATGAACAAAATATCTGGCGACCATGTGAACGTGATCCGTCGTTTTCATTGAGCAGTTATGTCTGAAGCGAGATAATTTAATGTATGGGAACGTATGGCAGGTATTAGCAACGGGTGAATCACCAAGAAGAGGCTTTTATTAGATTTGATACACGATTTTACATCTCCAATTTGAAAATAATCTCGAGAAACGTTCTAATTAAGTCTAGGATTTAGTACTCCTTTCCGTACATTGGATCATAGATTAGGTGCGAGAAAATTAGTTCCGCTTGAGGTTTCTTCCTATACCACTTTACACAGTTCTTGGAAGTAACCATTCCGTCAATATGCACCACACCGCACCATTTTACTAACTTTAAATTTAGAAAATCCAGCGGATAACGCAAATATAATTTCCTTCAAAAAAATGTGTTCATGCTTTCACATCAATCAAAGAAATATGCTCTCAAATGCGCCAGAACGCGCCATTTCACGTGTAGATTTTCACAAATTTTCCGGTGGAGCATATCCCCGGATCATTCTACTAAAGTTCTTTGAAGTAAAAGTATTCCATCAAAATGCACCGGGAGGTACCATTTTACTAAATTGTGACTTTAAAACTCCCAGGAATATCTGTTCCAATTCAGAAACTCGTTTCATGCTTTTACATCAGTGAAGAAATATTTTCTCAAAAGTCGGAAATATGCTGTGAAATGTGCCACGTCTAACTTTTCAACAGATTTCCGAGACAGCATGCCCCCGGACCCCCTTAGCAGATCTTCGCGCCTCCGGCGCTCGCATTCCGAGTAACACTTACACGGTAATCGAACCCCCATTCAGAATCCAGCCTACGGGCTTGTTATCAATCAACGTCTGAAATCTTTGTACCGTGTCGAACTGATATTCTATTGTATTCAGTTTGAAGTTTCTAGAGTGCTTGGGTAGCATGCCGTCTACGGACACACTCCGGCCATAGCAGTCTCAAGTCATGGTGGAGTTGAGAAATTCTGTACAGTTACACGCTGATGAACCGTCTTTAGATAAACCCGACTGTTGGAATTGGATAAGAACTATGAAGTAGGTGATGAAGACTCCCGCAATCTACAACAAAGATATATATGTAATTAATGTGAAAGCTTCTGCAATCTAAAATCGCCGGCTAAAAAAACATTGTCATTGGCCTCCTGTTCTTCCGGTTTTCAACACATGCTATTGAAAACACTGAATGAATCGACTGATGAAATGTTTTTAAAGTGGAAGATATGTCCCGATACATTTGATTTCCTATAAACCAATCAAAGCATGTTCTTCTTCAACACACTATTCTGATGTGAACGACACGTACATGAATACATACTTGTGAGCATTTTTACATGTTTATGCTGGAAATGCGTCACTCACCGTTAGGACGGATGGTTTATCAATAACGAACAAGTCCATAGCCGTCAGTCCGATGGATTCCCCGGTCAATTTGCTCAGAAATATGTTCATCTGTCAAGAAAGCAAAAATAAAAGTCCAAAACAATATTCATTCCGCACACTGACGCGTGTTCGGTTGCATATGTTTAAGAGTAAATTTTGGGGTAGTACATTTTGGTCTCGGCCTATGTTTCAACGTGAATAGATATTCTAAATGGGTGATAATTGGCATAAATATGGTGATTATGGTTCAACTTATCCCATTGTACTTACATTACTAGTCATTTTGGGTACCGTGAATATCCCAGTCCTGACCGGTTGAAGGATATACCGACGTCAAACTTAACTTGTCGGAAAGGATATGTGACGTTTACATACAAAAAACTCCTTTTTGTGTAATGGTAATGAAGACGATTTTATTTCCACTCTAAAACCTGCCATATCAGATTTTTCTTGAAGTTTGCATACTGAAATATCCTCTTCGAAAAAAAACGTAGATGTTCAGTTGCATAAAAATGGAGGTATGACTCATCAAAATGTGCTCGCGGGCTTATTTTGGTATTTTGGGGCATTTTCATGAAGGGTTTTCTCCTTTGTCAAGCATATGACACCTCAAACCAAAACCATTCGTGGTTTCCTAATATATTGTGTGGCAAAAATTATTCTGGTTTGAGGTGTCACTGTAAATTCCTCAAAAATACCGAATCAGGCCGAGGAGCACATTTTCATCAATCATATCTCCATTTGTTTACAACGGAGCATCGCATTTTTTCCAGGCTGATTTTTCAGTATCTAAAGTTATAGAAAAATCTGATTTGGCAGGTTTTGGATTGAAAAAAAAAATCAGCTTGATTACCATCACACACAAGGTAATTATTCCCGTATTGTCGTCAAATATCCTTTATGCTAGAATCTATATCGGTAGATCGTCTCGCGTCAGTGAATCTGTTATTGGAAATCGAATCCATTATAGATGATTGATAATTCTGTTTGATTTACGAGAACTGACACAGGATTCAGGGAGTTATTTAGAATGTACATTACAAATGAGAAACGCCAAATAAGGATGGATTTATCACAAGGCAATGAAAGATCTAGGAATATTGTTTATTTGTTTATTGTTTATTAGACATCAATTTCAACAGACCCATGAAGCCCAGTTACAGAGGCGGTAACAAAAATATATTAATAATGCCTAATAAATGATAGCTAATAGATAAATAGATAACTATATATTTAAAATTTTAAAAAAAGTAATTAAATTAGAATAATATATAGTTGGGTCATATTTATACAAATATTTGTACTTTGACTAATATTCCTGCTATGTTGGAATATGAGTTTGCGCCAAAACCAAATTGACTTCACAATGAACACTCGAAAGACTAAAATCGAAATGCCTTGAGAATTTTTCATCTGCATATTATACGAGTTGTCGTTTCACATAATATTTTATGGTTGCGGTGTTGATGGGATCGTTTTAAATCTTCCCCATTTTAAAACATGAACAGTTTCGACCGGAAAAGAGCAAAAATAAATACTTATCGTTTGATGAGAATGTCTATTTTGAAATGTTTCAATGACATTTAGTTTGCTTAAAATATTGTAATACTATTTTAAATAATATTGTAGACAGTCTGTTCTGTCTTTTTCTAATCGCATGAATCGAATCAATATTACCTGGAGAGAAAATTCTGCTGAAGTCTGCTCGACTTTAATGTCATGAATAGATTTCAGTGGAGCATGCGCCTGAAAAATAAAATTGTCAAAAATTTAACTGTTTTAAACCTTACTAATTTGTTCAAATTATAGGCTTCGAAATATACAAGAAACTATGTTTTGTCTTCAAAATATGTTTTTGACATATTTAACCTATGAATAATTATGATTAACGAGTGACCATACGAAACAACAAGCCTATGAAACTCGATGATAAACTACATGTATATTATCAATGTAATCTGCAGGTGTATGTCAACCAAGCCTTTCTTACTCGTCGAGTGATGACATTCAAACGTTCTGAATTTGAAATCTCTCCAATTTGAATTACAATTATTCAGTTGGAACAAAAATTCAGCACTCACCATGTGGTTCAGGTATCCACCTCCAAAAGCAATGACAGACAAGTATGCCAAACTGGTTACTAACCAAAATATATGCGAGACAAGGATAAACGGATCAGAAAATATGCTATCTTGCCAAATAATGTTATACAACACCGCCATGCCAATAAACATGCTAAACCCAATACCCACGATGTTGAACATTTTAAGTGTGTCGTCCGCTGTCTCAGCGATTCGGCAAATTGTCTGGTGTCGCCGCCGAAAGGTTTCAATCCCACAGTACATTTTACAGTCAGTTGTAATGGCGGATTGGAAATCTTGATCACAAATTTCGAATTCTCTGTAAACCACGAAACACATAAAAAAGAAAAGACACAGAGTAAATATCCACGACGCCGATGAATACACGTAAATGATGAAAACGATGCCCTTCACAAGAACGGTGTATCTGTGGTCGGGTGGCATGGGATATATGGTGAGGTCGAACAAAGTAGTGGTAAATAGAGTGTATCCGGTGAAAACAATGTTCAGCAGAAATGCAATCCAGCCAATGAAGAGGGAGATCAACACCCGGCGAGACGTATACTTCATATAGGACGTGACCAAATGTTTTCTGTCAACATCCGTGTTACTGGCCCGGATGGTCCTCGCCAGTTCCACCCATCTTGTCAGGAATTCTCTCAAACGGTTGTCATAGTGACACGCTTTGAAAGACACTGTACAGTTGACAGCACACATGAGATTCCAAATATGCGGGATGATTTTCCCGAATAGGAGGGCCCCAAAAACGTCTTGTTCCGTGTAGAGGCCGAAAAAACGAAAGAAGTTTAACCACACCAACAATAATACAACCAGTGAGTAGGTTTTTGTCAATGCGGGAACCAATTTTCTCGAAGGGCATCTTTTGTATGTTAAATGCAGAAGACCAAACATAGTCATTGTCATCAGTAATGGCCTACAATCCCGAAATGGCGACTGTTTCATACATGTCTCCATGCTATCAGTGCGACCCTCTCGGGTGATATCTGCTGTACGTTCGACTATTTTGACCATTCTTGGCAAAACCGATGCAAACTTTCCTTGAGTAGAGCAAAGATCATATCTATATTCGAGAAACTTGATTTCCTGTGTTCCGAGTTTATATGTTTTCTGGCTTACTAAAAAATCACTACCTTCTTTGAGCCGTCTCCATGCAGAAATACCCCAACAATAAAACAACGTCCTCATATGGCGAATGGTTCTGGAAAACTGGAGTGTGTTGATAGCATTTAACAGCTTTGTTTAGTAAATTGCTATAACGATTTGCAGAATCTGTTTTCTCTCCCATTACCGTCACAACGAACTAATTCGTCATGATTTCCGGCCATTGGTTCGATCTAATTCCCATCCCCTCGTTTCGCCCGAGTGAGCTTTTCGTTTATCACATAATCTCTCATTTGTTTATCAGCGAAATAAAGCTGCGAACTCATGTTCTATCTACGAATACGCGAAATACGTCAAGGAAGACATTGTCTCGTTAAACGCAATTTCACCAGCAATAAAAGATTTAATCCGCCTCAAAACTCAAAAT
>JAVTVY010016325.1:0-67479 GCA_036873755.1 Hanleya hanleyi
AGTTGAGTGAAAAGTAACTCAAGTTTGAGTGAACAGGTACTTTTCACTCAAACTTGAGTGGAACAGTTCGCTCAAGTTTTTTTTAGAGAGTATAGAAATGTCGATGTCGGAACTTTTTATGACAGCCGATATTTACTGCTGATAGAAGTGTTGTGGACTACTATCTTCCCAGAACGTGCGTGAATGAAAATACGATGTGGTCAAACTGACCATGAGAACGACTGGGTATACCACAAAAAGCCAGTCACGTCTGTACCATAGCTTATCTAATCAATTTGACAATATTAATCGTGGTATGTTCGACATCGAACCGATCTGATGTAGGTAATATCGACGATTCTCACTATAAGTCTAGTAACCGTCTCTATTTGTTCCCGACCCAGACGGGCATTCTTTGCGGTAAAATGTCCTGGAACTTGATTGGAATAGTTCTTGGGTCGGTAAAAGAATAAAATGGGCAGTATTCCACTTGGGGAATGGGTTTCGGAAAGCCCGGAATATGGATAGCTATGGGGTCAAGGATATCTACTGAAAAGTATATCCGCTGTCGTCATTGAAATGTTCCCGTGATGGTATCAGATTCAAATCCCAGAGAGAGAGGGGGGAGAGAGAGAGTTATGTCGCCCACTGTTAGTTAGTAGTTAGTACATGAACAAATTGTCATCTTTGAGTATTATATATTCACACTGCAGTTTCGAACTTGACGGGGGTTTTTTCTAGGAATATTTTCCAGAAGTAATGGCATGGTGTATATAGTGTATACGTTGTCACTGAACAACACACCCATGGTTCACCGTCCATGAACTGTACCACTCTATCCAATTGAAAACTCGTCAACCTTGTGTAAATGTATAGCTTCTATCATTATATAACTGGGTCACACTCCGTTCTGCTTACTCACCATGTAGTTTTACTGCATAACCCATTTTTGTGAATTCAGTTTACGTTTGCACGAACACAAACACAATCCTTCACTATTTTTACTTTATATAGCACACTAATTTTTCCAACTGCCGAATGTGTCAGGTTACGGTCCAAGCTAGATTTAAAAGAAGATTTAAAATTTTCAGTTCAAATGATGGTCCTAGTCAGTGTTCCCTAAATGGTGTACAGGGTGTGGATGAGAATTTCACATGAAATGGTTCAGTTTGTTATGGTTATTTGAATACAAATAGAAATGAACATTTCACAAAGAAATCACCCCTGGAACTTACTTTATTGAACTGTATAGCCATAGAATTTCTCTTTGGGTCAAACTGATCCATAATAACAACCACAATAACCTTAAAGGAAAAGGCAGAAGATCATTCACAACCAAATTCAACCTATAATGAGAAAGGTAGTTGGCACAATTTTGCAAACGTTGCCTCCATTTGTAATCAAGGGACTATATGTATCAGGAACTGGGCGAATACATTTATGAATATTAATGACTTAGCATTACCCCCAAATCACCAAACAAGTGTTAGTACAGAATGACAAGAACACAAACTAACATTGTGAGGGTGAATACTAAGTCATTAATGTTCATGAATTTATTCACCCCGTTCCTGTTACATAGTCCCTTGATTACAAACGGGGACAAAGTTTGATAATTGTGACCGATCACTTCTCCTATTTTTGGCTATTACAGGTGGAATTTGGTTGTGTGGATCTCAGATATTTGGAGGATTTTTAACAGGTTTCGACCGTCGTTGTTGCAATCCACCTTAACGTCGCAACGTTGGTAAATACATTATATACTGAGAAGCATATCCAGTAGCTTATCCAGAATTCTTTGTTGTTCCTCCAGTTGAACAAAATCATGTCCCTATGCAAAACCCATTTTATCAGACTATTACTTACTAATTTATCATGGCCTTTTGGGGAAGATATTACACAAATGAAACAATCGAAAAATCTGACCGAAAAATCAACCAAAAATGTATTTTTTTTTAAATGACGTCACCGTGACGTCATCACAGCGGTCATCTTGATTTTTTTTTTACATTCTCTGATAGAGGTTGACGCAGGGGACTAATGCAGTAAGTTTCAGTCCCACTAGCTCAAGGGGAAAGAATAACATTTTTTTCGGGGGAACGAAATACCCCTCAAGCCTGGACAGGTTCCAAGAAGCCTAGGTCAGATAGGGTTAAAAAATTAAAATAAAAAAATGCATGAAACAAAAAAAATAACGGCTACATTTATCCCAGCGTCAGACATCGTATAATTGGAGATCTATTGGTCAAGCATTTTCGAATAGCCCTCCATTCATCCTTCATTGCAAAACTTGAACTCCACGTCTTCGTGGTAATTTTCTCAATCTTACAAAGATGTATGTTTCTAATCCAATACAGGGAGAGCCTTGGGTGCGCCTGCAATGGACGGGATGTCGTCGCTTCAAGACGGAGAGAGACCAGAGCCGACAGAACTTTGGGCTCATAAAATACTGAACTATTCCTCACAGCATACCGATACCCGGTATGTATTATGTAAGCAAGGAAACGTGATCAATAATGGACATGAATATTCTACTAGCATGTACCCACTATCTCAGAACATGAGAATATGTACCGATATAAAAAGTAGTAAACTGCTATAATTATTTTTCATCTCCTTATGTATATAACTTGTGCATAAGTGAGTGCACGACTCTGAGTAAAATTCAGGCTCGTCTTGGAACATCCGGTGTATCTAAACAAAGGGACGTCAATTCAATTAAATTCAGTTCTTGACTGGTAGTACTGACCAGCAAATTGTGGCAGCAGTATACTGGGCCATTAGAATAATATTGTTATGTATAATCCTACTTAGGGAGGAAGTATGAAAAGGAGTTCCCCTTTGCGCTCGAGCATCTCATAGCAGTATAATGATCTATGAATTGAGCTAAGTTTTCTGGAAAATATATTAAGAAATGTGACATTTCAAATTTGGATATTCTACTAAAAAATTGATCGACGATATTTATTTCTTAAGATAACTGTTCTCTTTGAACAGAAAGAGCAGGGAATGTGATAAAAATATATTATTCGTCTACGCACGATTGTTGCAGATTTTGAATATTCCTTGGCTTTACGTACGATATTCTTTGTTCAGCGCCTTCAGTCACCTTCGAATCTGAGCGCACGTAATAGTAGTTTCGTGATTGTTTATATAAATAAAGTAATAGGCGTTGTAAGGTATGAACCGATTTGGTAAATTGGAGCAATATGCAAGAGGTGGGAAAAATTGACGACGTCTGGTGACTAAAAAGCAACCATATGACTCTACAGGAAAGTATTCCTCGACACCTAACATTCAGACCCGAGAATACGGTGGATTCTCGGACGTAGCCTTAGTATCTCAGCCGCGCTTTTATTGCAGATGTTCATGGGGAGACTATGAAGTATCCACACGGTACCTAGCCCCGGCTTAAGTGGAATTAAAGACGTTTCATATGTTTAGAGTGTAGTAGTTGTTCAGGGCCTCAATGGAGAACAGTCTCTGACTGATTGTGTAACCCTCGTTAAATAAAGCATTTATTATTATTATTATATTCAATCAGTCTCTTCGTGTTGTAGTATTGTTATTTTTCCGGGTCAGTAGCATGTGTTGTTGTCGGATCCGACATTCAGTATTCAGCCATCGTCAACAAAAATATTTCGCGTCAATAGTAAAAAAGAATCTTAGCCCCAGAGAGTTAGCCCCAATTGCAAATATGCACAAAATGAAAATGAAAAGAACGCAAGAGGGTTTGATTCTAGAGAGAATCAGTGAACGGTTTTCAGTGATGGCTGCAAGACATATGAGGCGCCGTTTGTCACTTTCTGATTTAATCTATTTATAAATATATGGTATTCATCAGCCAGATATATAAATCCGTTAAACATGAAGGTGAAATAAACATTAGTTTTAGCAAAATTTAAATCCTATATCAGCGAAAATAATGCGTGAAAGATATATAAATACATATTTTAGATTGCTAGATATATATATCTCTCTAGTTACGTTATTTTTTATATATTTGTTTTCAATATATATATATATGGCCTAGATCAGCGATCGCGTATATGTATATCTGACGTAACGTATCTTGCTGATATATAAATATTTGAAAATGTGTTTTTGGAGATATATATGTCCTGTCATCGCCAAAGTTCTGATATATAAATCTTGAACTGAGAAAGTTGTGGATATATATATCCTAGTGAAACATGCTAATGGACTGCGTTACGTACTACCCCCAAACTGCTGACGTCACCCGAAGCTATACAAGTCTTATCTTTACTGCTCTGGCACGTGTCTTGGGTGGGCGAACACTGACCAATCTTTCCACAGAGTCCCACTGTGTTGTAAACAGGCACTAATAGGTGAACCATCCATCAATGTTATAGGGGAAATTTCTTTAGGCAGTTCTTGTACTACCATCATGGAATTTATCCTAATAAACTCTATGCTCCCATGATGCAGTCAACAAGTTTAATCCAGTGATATTTTAGGTAAAACGAAGATAAGCGATTCCAGCTAAGGCACATAATCATGCTGTCTATTTTTTTTTAAAGAAATAAAGATTATTTTTTTGTATTTTCATTTCCGGAAATTTCGGAAAGTGTTAAGTTCTGCTTATTTGGTGTTTGATTTCTCACTTTGGCAAAAGTCAAACAAACGAAAAAGTTCATTTTTTCAAATTGCGGTTCTCCGACTTTTTCAAAAAGCCAACATGATATAAGGGAAAACATGAGGGAAAAAGTAACATCATAAGAATAATATCCTTCATGTGTCGTAGAACTGCCTCAGGGCCTTTGGAATTGACATCCTGGTCACATCGTTATTGTACACTGATTTATTAATGAACTAATGGACTTCGATTATCTAGTTTTTCAGTAATACTCAGACATTAGTCAACTTGATGCTCACGCATCAATAGTCAGATGGTAAGATTTTTTCATTCCATCCGTTTTTCACCATTCAAAGAATTAAACATTTGCTGAATGGCGTTATATTCTAAAAATTGTTGAACAAATTTATGGGTCTATTTTCCAGTCAGATTTTTCAAGGTTTTTTTCATACATTTTTTCCGTAAAACTGAATAATCTATTAGGAATGATCAATGGACGTGAAATAAAATATTTCCGGACAGTTGTATGCTTGAAAAGCAAACCATATGAAGAAAAAACGACGAAAATATCACTTTCTTGAATTGGTATTCCACATGTCCGTCATTAGAATTTGTCCATGGTCCTCTGCTCTGACGGTTAAGCAAATAGGCTAAAAATGACCCGAAGATGATAATCTGTAAAGTCTGCTCTCTAATTCATACCGTTTCGGCGATAGGGTAGAAAGTTTGATAATGCGAGCATAATGCTCTCGGTATGGTTAAATGGATACATGAAGAGAGAAAATACTCTACATGCAATATTTATATAATATTCCAATACAAATGCAAATATGAGAACAAATTGGAAATTAACTCTTTACCATGATTTTCGTCAAACCCCAAATCCCTCATTTTTGCTCCACAATAAATAGTTTGAACAAGACAGGCATGGGAGTGACTCCGTTTCCATCCATGTTGGCTGACGTTTCGTATATCCGCGTGGCTTGTCCACTGAGCAAATCATTGTGATTGTAATTTGTGGTTGTAGTTACAAGGTGAAGAACGAAGCGCTTTGGCGGCGTCGGGCCTAACAGACTTTTATTAATCGTTTTCTTTTTCACTAGTCCCAATATTTTTGCGACGAAGTTTCGTGCAATTTCGACTGAAACTGTGACTGTACATGTATTTTTTACACAAAAGTTGCGAAACGTAGCGCCTGAGATCTTGCACTCTACGATCGTATTTACCGTCATTGTACTATATTTATAACAGAATTTGACAAACATTGAATGGAGGCATAGCCACGTTTGACAAGTTTGTTATACAAAACGATACGATATTAAAATCGTCACCGTCTGCACATGACCTAGCGAATGCTAACAAGACAAGATATTTATACGCCGTTTGCAGGTCATTCTGGAATATTACTATTCAGGACTGGGTGGTTGAATATGTCAAAATTGTAATCATCTCTCTTGTCGTAGATTCAACGTGAGAGATAGCGCCGATCATTCTTGTTAAGTTTAAGTCCAGATAAGATGATCCATCTGGGCTATCAGTAGTTTCCTTCAAATCCAGTGAAGGGGATATATATATCCCACACAAAGTCCCTAAAGCAGTTTTGATTTAGTACTAGGAGGTCGTCTATTTAGCGTTTGGTGAATGAGAAGGAACGGGCTTTGGAATGGTTATGTTTTGACAATTTCAACATATAAGCGTATTCATATACGAGAACAGATATATGTCTGCCAAAAGTTTTGCACAATTTGTACCCATTGAGATACCTATACGCATACGCTGTTGGTATATGGTATTGCGGAATTTCACATAGATATTGTTCCTATTCTAGTTGAACGTCTTAGTTCATTAATAATATCGGTGTTCGAGAAAACTAATCGCCGAATAATAACTTCAGAAGCCATAAAGCATTCTTCAGCTCTACTACGTACAAGGGATATCATACATGAGATGTTTCTTTGTTTTTAGAGCAGCATGAACAGCATGTAGGTATTCCAATGGGTACTAATTGTGCATCTCTTTAGGCTGACCTAGATCTGTTCTCTTATGAATACGACTATATGCAGACACTTTTAATAACAGATCATGTCAAAGTCCGTTCCTTCTCATCCACCGAACGGTGTACAGACGACCTTCCTGCTGTGGATAATCGCTATATTAATTATGTAGTGAAGGATATATGTACACCTTCACTGGATTTGAAGGAAATTACAGATGGCCATAACGGCACAACTTATTTAGACCTATATCTCCTATATCTCTATAAAAATGGAGGCCTTCTCTCCCGTCGTCTTTACCACAAAAGAGATGATTACAATTTCGACATCGTAAACTATCCCTATCCGGACAGTATATGGCGTATACATATCTCGCATATGAACTTAGGTTTTTCAAAATTCTCATATTGTTCATATGAACAGTCTCAACATCAAAACGTGACTGAGATACACCATACTCTAGATAACGACTTTACAAATAAAATCATATGGATTAAGAATACTGATCAGCGATACGGATTTGACATTTTGTAGAGGTGAATGTCCGAGTAACTCGGACTGGAGTGAATTTTGTCACCGGATGTTGATTTTACTTTTATATCGGTGATATACAGATGGACTATATACATGTACACTGTGTTACTTGCCACATTTGTGATCTCTGTAAGTGGCTATTTATAAAATTAGATTCACTTGTACAAGTTTATCACCAAATTCCAGGTAAATGATTTACTATACGCATACCATCATACTACTAACTGTGACAGTCTCTAATTACTGAAGACTGTCATCCACACTCGGGATTCCTGACTTCGGCCGTGACTGTCGCAGTTTGATTATCTGATTACTGTGCGAGACTGATCATGATTTCTCTGTGTCGCAGATTGGAAACATACTGTCGCAGATTGAATAATTGGATCCCATTTATTATTATTATTACTTATTATTGGTTAGTCTGTCGCAAACTGACTACTGGTTGTTCTGTTGTAAAGAGACTACTGACTACTCTGCCGCAAACAGATTTCTGTGTGTCGTAGATCGGATATATTCTGTCGCAGAATGCATTACTGAATGCCGTGTGCGCAAATGATTACTGTCTGTTGCAGATTGGATACATACTGTCGCAGATTGAATTACTGATCGCCGTGTGTCCCAAACTGATTACCCTGTTGCAAACTGATCACGGTGTCGCGAACTGATGGTGTCGCATATTGAATAACTATTTTCTGTGTCGCGAACCCGTCCCATAGTGGCATACTATTCACTGTGTCGCGAAATGAAGGTTGTGTCGCATATTGGATTACTCTTCACTCTGTCGCGAATTGATCACGGCCTGTCGCGAACCGACTAGTGTGTTGTATGTCACAGGTTGGATTACTGTGACGGATTACGCTATTTTTGTAGTTTAGTTTGCCGAAATTCGTCATTGCCGTTCGGTATGAAAATAGGTCAGAATATCCCAATTAGGCTATATTTCAATATTCAAACTTGAATTTAATATCCAAAGTGGGATATATATTCTAGTTAGTCCTTTGCTCTGACCTGTTTGACCTCAAATCACATGGAGTAACTGTAGAACTATTTCATCTTTGAGTGATTGTGAATTATCTGTCGTGTTACATGAGTGGGTGATGGGGGTAACTGTGTTATGATGCCAGCCGGTCATCTAATTGTCATGGATGTACATGGCATCACAGGATAGAAGTAGTACAAAATGTCATCAGGTTTCAGCCCTTTTAGTATAAGACCGCGGAAGACACATTTAAACCCATAGACGATATGGGAGACAACTCCCGTTTGAACTCGTAACTTGTAATATGCAATTCAGTCATTCCATCACTAAAGTGGCCTGTTTGTCAGTCATATGTATAAACGTTTTACAAGCATACTATCATACAGAAACACGAGTCTTAGGATTCGCTCACTATTTCCCTCATAGCTTAGTAAGCTTATGTCATATGAAAACGTTATCTCAACATTAGTAAACGTACTGGATATTCTGTTGCATGTGTCTCCCTTGAAACAGGTATAGTCTCTCGATTCCGTAGAAAGCAATGTTCCAGCATCTCTCCATTCCTTAAAAATAGTGGAGCGTCGAAACAATAGAGTGACGTCACAAGTGTGTTTGAATGAAAGATCATGGTGTCTTGCTTGCATCATTGGAAATTGCCGGAAATTCGCTAATGGACGACGGCTGAATATTGAATGCCGGATTAGATACTTGTATTCCGTAAGACTTTTTCAGAGCAAGTATCCACAAAATAAGCCCAAAATAATTTAACGGCCTGCAGGTGTCTTGTTTACAAAGTGGACCGAAATTTAGCTGTAGAAAGTCTGGAGCCAGTTATAGATCTGGCTTTTAGGCATTTTGGGAATGCAGTGCAATTTTGGAATATCGGTATGAGGGGGACGATTGGAAATTCCATTTTCCCTGATAAACTGTTTGTGTTTGTTGAATTTATCTTCCAAAGTAAGTAGGAGGAAAAGCTATACTCAACTCCTTAACCATCACCTGGTAATAGTAATATCAAGTGGAACACCATTATTGGACACCAATCTTACATTATCTTACATTCAACAGTATTGAAGACCAATCTTACACTTTCAGTCTCCTGTTTCGATGGATGTCTACATTTAATAAACACTCGGGTATTCATCGCAATTCTTCTGTTAGCTTGTTTGTCAGTTTGTCTGTTTTTCACGCTCTGCTTTAGGACATGGGTTCATTTAGCATCTGAATGTAAAATAAGTTATGGTTTTAAGATATAGTATGTTTTAAGTTATGGTAATCTGGATGACCATAACTTAAAAACAACATGACATTAGTGAATGCTAATCCTAGCTCATGATGTACAGTATTTTACTTGCCGTGTGCTATTGATCACATTATCGGGCGATGGTTTGCACTCTCTTCATTTTCGTTGGAATATTGTAACCAGCCTGTTGCCGAGGCAATACATGTATACATAAACTTGTTGCATAGCAGCACAGAGATTGGTACAAAATTGTAATCCCAATGTATATCTTCTAATGTTAATTCCCATCACCCGAGGAATTAACGTAACGATGTGATTTACGCGCCCTACTTTGCAGAGTTAGCTATTGTTAGATAAGGCCATTATATATCTTTACGTAGTGCCTTGGGAATAATTTTACCAGTGTGATAGTAAATCGGCAAAATGTGAGTGGTCGCTGTCTCAGTTTAGTTCAGGTTTGCGTGAATGAGATTCGGACTATTGGGACTTGCATATCGCTCAAGTCTATAAAACGACTGCACTGTAGTTTCATGTTGTATGTTTCAACTTTTCTAATCAAATACTTAATCTATTTCAGCTGGTCAGCAGCACAAGCACTGGGTCCGGCGAACGTCTACCCAACCTATGGCGATTATGATCAAGCCTGGGCACAACATAAGAACAAACGTGATAATGCACAGTTCATAGAAGTAATAATGAAACTATTTTCAATATTTTCATAACGAAACAAATGTTTGTTGGTCCATCTGTATGTCTGACCGTTTAGAAACCGCCTAATAATCTAGAAATCTTTTTCCCAGTTGAGTCGGTATATTCGGTATCTTTGCTGATACTGGTTCCTCGACGGGTCTCCTGACAATATACGACAATATTATGTTAGATACACTGGTTCAGCCGGGCAGCAAAGGAGTGCGATTCAAATGGAATGGCGTCATACAGATATTACGACGATGTATTTCCGCTAAAAGAAGGAGAATGTAGGTTTGTGAAGAATATGTATTTATATTTATCTGCAGGCCTGCAATTCGAACATATTTTATGCAGTTCACAACCAGAGCGAGTTTTGTTTCTCTTCTGGAAGTCCTTGACCAGATAAATGGAGAAGAAAAATGAACGTAGATATTCATTCTGTTTTCCATACCTGCTGTTTAGATGGAGAAATGTCGAACTGGACAAACATCTTGATTGAAAGAGATGATGCATCTAGGCTGATATGTTGGCCATTTTTCTCCAATAATCTATCAGATTATTATTTATGAATCACGTCCAGCCAATCACCAGTTCACACCATTGACCGATGCATTTCAGAGCTTATCCGTATCTGTACTTGGGTTCTAAAGGTCAAACCCACACGTGTACCTAATGAGGAACCTGGTGATTTCTTGCAGGGTTTCCGGTTTTTTGTTACAATGAGGACTGGCAGAATGACCTCCAGGTTGTGATTCCAAGATGGAAAACGACTCTTGAAATACTGATGATCACTGAATTTCGGTTTAACCCTATCTGGCCTAGACGACTTGTGGTGTATCTCAGCCTGGAGGAGGGCGAAAAGTGTCCCCATAATAAATTTTTGCTATCCCTAATGCTGAAACGTACCACACCATATCTCTCAAGCGCTCGTAGAAAATGTAAAAATAATAGAAGAAGACTGCCATGATGAGGTCAAAGTGGCGTCACTTTCGAAAAAGGATGTTTTGGACAATTTTCCGAATTTATTATTTATGTTTTCTTCGCAAAAAATGCATGATCTAATAGTAAATAATAATTTGATGTGAAATAAACTAGTTTTTGTCCACTATAGGTATTTTGAAGAAAAATGATGAAAGCATCACTTTTCTGGCACATCACATAGTCGCCATTTTGGATTTCCCATGAACCTCAGCTTGGGGGGTATGCAAATAGGTTAAAAATGACCCCAATATGATAAGCTACAAAGTCACTGAGTTTTTGCCGTTCCGGAGATAAGAGCAAAATACCAACGGGGATGGGGGGGGGGTAGACCAGGTAGGGTTGACCGAATGATTTGGGATTGTACAATGCCGTTGGAAGCGCGAAGATGGTGGAAATACCTGGAATATAACTCGGGGGTGTCGTTTGCTTCCAAAAACAGTTTGTCATCAAGTTGACCCATTTTGTCAAACAGAGAAATATTAATTCGTCACAGGTATGTAGTCTACAGTTCCTGTGTCGACTACCGCTTGTAGCGTTTTACATACACTGGTCGTGATTGTTCAAAATTTGACGAAATGACCCAAATATCCCTCGAATGATTCTTGAGTAAAATAACGTCATCAAGAAATATCACATGTATGTTCAATACATGTATTAACATGCGTAAGTGGAATTGAGTTAGGGCGAGGTGTTGGATTAGACGATCGAATTCCAGAGGATGGAGAATTAAGATATGTGAAGTTGTAACTAGCAGAGGAAGTAGCGGTCAGTCGCATAGGAATATAGATGACATGAGATGAGTGGTAGTGGAGAACAGGCGGGGAATGGGATTAAAGATGTCGGTATAAGGGTTAGGGCTGACAGGTGTTGGGTTAGACGATCGGTGTTTGAAGGGTTAGTAGGGGTTACATGTAGAAGGACCATAAGTAGAGTAGAGATGACAGATGATGAAGATTGGATTGGTAGAGGACGGAGAACAGAAGAATCAGAAGATGCTAGGGAGCGTAAGTCTGACTGGGCAAGACGCTCTTAAATCCGTATCAGTACAGGTACATTGGAAGATGACCTCACACGGAAGATTTGGCCTAGATGAGAGAGGAAAGGCAACCAACTGGATAATTCTGCTTGGAACAGATTCAGGCATCGTAGGTCCGAAACAAATTTCTAAAATGCCAAAATAGTGGCACTCGCCAAACGTACAATCCTGGTTTCAATAATATACCTCAGACGTCACGGTCACTGTGACCCAACATATCAGAAAATAATTAAAAATACATTAGGTGGAGACAATATGTCGCCTACCAATACATTATTGAACAAATTTTCATGAACAGATACATTAGGGGGGAGATGAAGTACTGAGTAACAAAACAGGGGTCAAAAGGTAAAAGGTCGATGTCAGGAAATATTTGAGAATCTTGATTCCGTTATACAGGGGTAAAACGTTCAGTGTCCATGTGTTTTCGTTTATGTAAACGCGTTACAAACGATTATAGGAAACGAAACGCTTTCAATATCGCTTACGATGTCATTTTTTTTCTTTCATCAGAACCAATTTCCCTAATCAAAAGCGTTTGATCGAATCGCGTTTATGAACCGGTTTATGAACGCGTTTGCCCTTTCGTTCAAAACACGCAAACCAATCCAAGAAGCCATCACGTCGGGACTCTCCTCAGCCGCTATTATTATTCCCTGTGCTATGGAATAAACATTTATGACGGATATTTTAATATATGTAAATGCGTACCCTTGACTTTGCTAATTTCAAGTGGAAGCGATAGATAATAAACCTACCGATGCTTAAACGCGTTTTGGAGGCATAAACGCGTTCTTCGAGAAGCAAACGAAACGCCTTTAAAACGCGTTGGGAACGCTATTGTAACACATTCCATACGTTAATATAACGATATTATACGCGACAACTGCCGACACCTAGCCCTTTTACCCCTGTAGGGGTTGTGGAATGAGAAAAAATTATGTAAACCACCAAGTCATGTCAAATAAACTAATTACGAAATAAGGCATAAATAGGAAAAATTTGTTTATATGTAAGTTATTCAGGTTTTCCAAAGATTCCTTCCTTGTCTGATATGTTGTAAGATAGCCCCCAAGTGGGTGATCAGCGTGAGGTTTGTACTATATCGTAGTTAGTTCTATCGTTGCTATAAGCAGGCACGGCGGAAGCAATTTGTGATTGGGGGACCACTATCACAACACAACAGGCGAGGGTCCAGGGGTCGCCTAGTCTCCAGAAGCTCCAGGGGTCTTACATGGCCGAAGACGCGTTCTAGCGTATTTTCGAGCAATAAAACAAGAAATATTCGCCTGTGCAAACTTTATTTGTTTTGCTTGTTTTGTTGTTTCTCACAACATTTTTTTTCAAATATTCACCGCCAAGTAAATGATGATGTTCGGAAGTATAAATAAAAGTCATCCATCAAAGAATTTACGCGTCCATAATTCAAAAACCTAATTCATATAACAGCATAAGCACCAAACTCAAGAATTCTTAATCCATAGAATTTTCGTTGTAAAGTCGTTATCTGGAATATGATGTATGTCACGCTTTGATTGTGTCTGTTCATATGAACAGCATGAGCATCTAAAAATACGTGGGTTCATACGGTACCTAGGCCTCGGTTAAGCGGAATTAAACCGCAAATCTTGCGCGCAACGCTCGTATTTTGCTATCATCATGCAATATGTATCGCCAAATTTGAGAAACTTTCCCTGGAAGCGCTTGGTTGTATAGCCCTGTTTTAAATGATTCTGCAATAATGTACACAGATTTATTGTACTTGTTAGAGAGCCGAAATGTGAATGCTTATTGGAAAGTAAAATCTGCATTAAAACCAGATATATGTTTTTTCACTTTACTCTGTCGTTCTTTCTTCCTCTGCCTTGTTTTTGTTTGGTTTTGTGTCGTGCGCGATTTTTTTTTGCCAGAAATATCTGCCCCTGTTCCGCCGTCCCTGATATGGCCGACATACTGCTGAACGCGACGAAACCCTAACTCACTCATTCTTTATAATATGTTATATTCTTTATAATAATGGCATATATCATGATCTGATATTCTGTCTATTTGTTCATCTCTGCGTATTACAGTCCCACACAACAGGAAGGGTTTGTTCTCCAAAAAATGGGATTGGGCTATGGGGGTAGATCCATAGATCCATTAGTTTTGTGTATTTTAAATGTTTAAATAGAGAGTGTAAATAGAGGCGTTGTCGTAAATGTTCAGGCTGATGTAACCTTTATACCCCGTGTGTTGATAGTGCGTCATTGGCATAGATGTCATGGGAATTAAACACCATTGAGATCAGTATGGTTTATATCCTATTTTGGGTATGGATAATCAGCTATACAGATCATCAACATCCTGAGAAACATTGTTAAGCGCCCTTCCCACCATTGCTTCCATTCTCTTGAGGTTTTAGAGTTAACCGAAATAGTGTTTTCTTTCTCGTTCTACTATGTAACCACAGCATGGTCATAACACAATGTAACGTTTTCATCATTGTTGTTTAGGTTGGCTTTGCAAAGGCTTTGTTCTTGAACAAGATCGACATCTACGAAACCTTTAACGCAGGGGGCGTTCGACTGATTTCGGCACGCATACCCGGGAATCAATGGCGAATTCTGTACCAAAATAATACCGTCGCTGTGATTCGCAGGAGTAGGATATTCTCTCCAACAATTCCGGTAAGTGTAACTTTATGTTCACATTACAAGCGTCTGGTCCGTCATTCATAATTCAGCCGTCGTCCATTAAAGAATATCCGCGTCCATAATCCAAAGACCTATTTCATATTCCATATAACAGCATTAGCACCAAATTCAAAAAGACAATACACAAGTATACATAAACATGGGCTAGTTTTCTGCAAAGGAGAAGCGGTCAACAGTTTTCAATGATGCCTACCAAACTTTCTGCGCTATCTCCGGAACGCCAAAAATGGAGAGAGGAAACTCCGTGACTTTATAGTTTATCGTATTTGGAACATTTTGAGCCTATTTACATAACCCCCCGAGCAGAGAAACGTGGGTGAATTCATGATGGCGGCCACGTGGGGTACCAGAAAAGTGATGTTTTTGTCATATTTCTTCAAAACGTCTGCTTTTCCGCGATGAAAAGTGGGTAAAAACTATTTCATTTCACATCACATTAATATTTACTAATCTATCATGCATTTTTTGCGGAGAAATTTCATAAATAAAAAATTCGGAAAATCTGACCGAAAAATCGACCAAAAATGCCGTTTTTACCCCTCGGCCAACTTTGGCCAAGGGGTATTGTCGTCATCATGTACGGCTGTCCGTCCGTCCGTCCGTTACCGCGATATCTACAGAACCGTTTCATGCATGGCAACCAAACTTGTTACATCTATTTATCTTCACGTAAATCAGAAGCCTATCGAAAATGGGTCATCTCGGACAATATTTTGCAGAGTTATGCCCCTTTTTACAAATAAAAATCCATTTATGATTTGTTATTGTGATAATTTCAGAACCGTTCCATATACAACATCCTAACGTGATACAGTTGTTTCTCTTGACCTGAACTAGATGCCTATCGAAAATGAGTCGTGTCAGAAAGTCTTTTGCAGAGTTATGCCCCTTGTCTAATAAAATCCACTAATTCCTATGTTAAGTTTGCATATAATTTCTGTATCATGTTGGTATACTATCACATTTATTTATTGATTGGATGACTGATTTATTGATTTATTCTCTTACACAATGCGAAGAATGCCTGCAAATCTGTTTTGAAAATGACAGTAGATGCCTATCGAACATGAGTCGTGTCAGAAAGTATTTTGCAGAGTGTCGCATTCAATTAAATATCTCCCACAAAAGGTGCGTAAACAGTTCGTTCATTGAAGTTATTGATCTTTTTCCATTAAAGTTCCATTAACAGTTATTCATCCCTCCCAAAAAATGGACTGCTAACCATTCCCCCACCTGATTGATCTTATTCTACTAATATGATT
Source organism: Hanleya hanleyi (assembly GCA_036873755.1). NCBI lineage: Eukaryota > Metazoa > Mollusca > Polyplacophora > Lepidopleurida > Hanleyidae > Hanleya > Hanleya hanleyi. The sequence goes on from JAVTVY010016325.1 coordinate 15,992, forward strand.
CACTCATCTTGTTCCACTAACAAGTTTTTTTATCAGTAATTATAATAAACAAAATTTATTCACAACATGATTTGTAGTTTTACTTTTTTGTTTTGCTAGCAACCTAACCTAACAACACTTTTTAGTTGCCACACGTCATTTTATATTCCCACCGCTTAAATGTTTCCCCAAATTTGGCTCTCTTCTAATGATTTCCATTTCAGCAATTTTAGTTGTGTTTACCAAGATATGACAAACGTATATCTATAGTGTATGTATTTATTCAAGAAACAAATTAATTTAAGGGGAGGAAAACTTTTTTTTTTTTCAAAGAAAGTACACTTACAATACCAGGGGTAAATATTTCTTCCCACAAGCCAATCAATTGGTAGAGATACCCTTACATTATAATAGCTGGGGTTCAGAGCCGAGGGGTTTCAGTAGCGCAGCTTCATGTTGAAAATGACGTCACTGTGACGTCATCAAAGCGGCCATCTGGGATTTTTTACATTTTCTGGTAGAGTGGATATAGTGTGGTAAGTTTCAGCCTCCTAGTTCAAGAGGTAAGAAAAATAATTAGGGGGGGGGGGTGCGGGGGGCATTTCGGCTGTTAAAGTACATGGGTCCATACGGCCCTAACCCCGGGTTAAGCGGAATTATACACAAGTTACGAAGCGTAACGCCATAGATCTTTCACGCTATGCTCGTATTGTGCTATCCGCATGCGATATGTATCGCCAAATTTGAGACACTTTGAGTGGAGGCGCTTGGTGGTATAGCCCTGTTATATAAGTTTCTGCAATAATGTTTTGTGACTTTGATTAAAATCGTCGCAATTTTTACAGGATCTAGCAAATGTCACCAGGCGAGATATGTATTCGCCGTATGCAGATCCTTCTGGAATATTGCTATTCAGAAATGGATAGTTTACCATGTCAAAATTGTAATCATCTCGCTTGTCGTAAGTCGACTTGAGAGGAAGCCCTTTTGATTCTTGTAGAGGTATAGGTGCAAATATGATATTCCATCTGGAGTACCAGTACTTTCCTTCATATCCAGCGATGAAGAGGACATATCGCTCACAGCATCGCTAACATTCAGTGCTAGGTGACCTTCAAAAAAGCGTTTGATGAATGATAAGGAACTCTCTGTTGAGACGTTTACTTCATCCGGCGCCCGCTATGTTCATCCATTAACATCAGACGAGTTCTTTTTTTGAGCTGAGCTGTCATCACAGCTTCCGAGCTAGGGTATCTAATTCCGCTTAAGCCGGTGAGATGCATAATAATGTTATGGTGAGTAGTGCCCCTTTTCATATCCTTTCCTATTGCAAACAAGGACGGACATTTGTCCCCAATGTGGAGAAAAGTGTCCTATCTGGGTTGGAAGATAGGGGCCGGACAATCTTAGCAAGCGGACATTCTTAGCTTCCACATCGGTATAGGGCCACATGGACATCTGTAATAGAAGCGCGGTTGAGATACCAAGGCCACATCATAGAATCCTGCGTATTATATTCTGAATGTGAGATGCCGAGGGAGGATTTCCTGTGAAGCCGTACACTGTCGTAAACCACCGAGAAAAACCATATAAAGTATGGTATAGACGTGAGCGACCAAGTATTATTATCCCACTACATTTTTCCTGGTTGGAGCGACAATATATTGATTGATCGGAGTTCGACCAGATAATGCTTTGTCGAACTGTACCATCCGATCATATATTTCTTGGTCGCCTTTTTCGACCAAAATTTCCCGACTAACTTTGTCTTGTCCGATACTCTTTCTCCACAGTTTACGTTGTCGGGAGGGAGCATATATTTCTTGGCCGCTTTTTTCGACAAAAAAATCTCAACCAACTTTTTCTTGGTCGATCGGATACCCTTCGACCACAGTTTACATTGTCGGAGGGAGCATATATTTCTTGGTCGCAAGAATTTCCAACCAACTTTTTCTTGGTCGGATGCTCTTCGACCACAGTTTACAAGGCCGGGCGATCATATATTTTAACGGTGATGGCTGCTTTTTAAACGCCAGATGTCGTCAACTTTTCCCACCTCTTCCATATATCTCCAATTTGATATGGTTAACTTTCTACAATTTCTGCATCTAGGCCTATTCCTACGAGAACAGGTATGGGTGTACGCAAAGCGGTGCACCATTGGTACCCCTTGGTATACCTTTGCGCTGTATTACTTGAAATTCAAGCAATTCTATGAACAAAGAAACAACATCACTAGAATGATATCCTGTACGTGCAGTAGAACTGAAGAAAACCTTTATGGCTTCTCACATTAACTGGCTCTGAAGCGCATTTCTCTACTGTGTAAGATCAAGGCCCCGACGCCAAGCCATTCCCAGCATGTAGAAAATGCTGAACGGCTCATATTTTCCAACGCCCTTAGTCACAAACAATAAAATAATTCGATTCTGTATGATCTTATCTTTATATTCAGCTCTTGTTGATCAGAAACTGTGCAGCTTTAGCTTCACGCCAGACCGAAAGCCAGAGCGACTACTTTCGTTTTGAATTACTTGTAACGGCTTTGCGTGCAGATTACTCACAACAACTGCCGGTTTCTGTAGACCCCTTCTGAGTTTCGGTCTCTCGAGTGAAGGTAAAACTGGATAGCGTAATAAACAGGAGCCGAATATAAAGAAATATTTGATTGTTTGAGACTGATGACCTCGAAAAATATGAACCGTCCAGCAACTACAGCTGGAGAATGGCTTGGGTCCTCCGAAAATGAAGGGTTCTTGTTAACAAGCTATAAATCTAGATTACTTTGTATGTAGCGTCGTGTTTAACGTGGATTCCAGGGCAAACATTTTCTCCGGTGACCTACCCTTATCTTTTCAAAGTGAATACCAGGGGTGTTTACCAACAGGAAACCAGGCTGCCAGGTTTGATATGCCAAACATGATTCAATGTATGCATGGTGAACAGAAATGAAGCTACACTCAAGTCATTATACCTATAATATGTAGACACCCAACTGTACATTTCGCACACTGTTCCTCTTTTATCAGTGATATTCATAATAATGTAGCATAACATAATATCAGATAGCCATGTTAGATTTGAGTACGTGCCAGTTGAGAAGTTGCATCATGGAATACAATCCGTACAAGATGTCATTATTCATTACAGACTCTCCCCTGTGAAGTAGACGCTTTGCGGATAGAAGTTGACTGTACGGCCAGTGGTGACTTTGTGGAGATCGATGCCATTCAGATCCATGGATTCAAAGGTGAGGTAGACATGTAATCAATTCAGTAATTGTTTAACTCAAATTGATTGACATACTATCATTATAATGCACGAGTTACGAGTATATTTCTGTCGAAATATGGAGTCAAAATGAGCCTTACGTTTTTCGGAGTTACACCACTCGTGTATCACGTCAAACTTATCAGTGGAACTCAAGGATTTTGGACTATCATTATAACCTAGGAGGTATTCTGTGCATCATACATACCCGATTTAACTATGTATTATCCGAAACTGGATGTATCAGTATTAGATGCTGGATGGATGTAATACTTAACACAAAATATTTAGATAGTATATAAACATCGCCAATTGTCAAAGGGCTATGACGTCAGAGCTCAGTCCAGTCGGTAGAGCATTGGCACGTTCAGCCGGGGTTGTGGGTGCGAATCCCACGGACGACCAATTTATAGGCACCTGCGCCCAACATGTCCAAGTTAAATTTAAATGTGTTCCGTTTCCAAATTACAAACTAAAGAAAGAAATGAGTATTTGGTATGGCGTAATGCCGTTCACTACGCGACTTTGTATACGATGTGATTTTCAATAGAGAAAGTATAAATTGGTCGTGAGCGCGATTCGAACCCACGACCCCGTCTAAACGCGTCGATGTTCTACTGACTGAGCTATGACATCAGAGCTCAGTCCAGTCGGTAGAGCATCGGCACGTTCAGCTGGGTTATGGGTATGAATCCCACGGACAACCAATTTATTCTTTCATAATGTTATATGCATATTCAGACAGCGGCAATCATTTCCACATTATAATTCCTTTAGCGCGCGCAACGCAACACCGAGAGAGACAATCCATACGTGTAGGTCACAAATCACTAAAACAGCCTTACTCAATATGTAGTAAATCGGCTGCGCACATCTTGACAAAACTGTAGTCCCTAATATTTGCCGCCACAAATGACTTACCACGCCAGGTAGCCTGACTTTTCCGTTCAAACATATAAAACATTCAGCAAACATTCTCTACCATTTTTCTCTACAATCACAGCGAAGTGGGAAATCAAACTGGCCCCGTGTTTTCCCCTATTAAAATTTGAAAAGGATGTTTGGATATTTTTTAGTGTTGACTATTATAGAAAAAAAAATTATCTCAACCATTTCTTGTCCAGTCAGGACGAGAAATTTCCAATCAAATTTCATCGGAAGTCTTGATTATAGTCTTAATAGGCCCAACAAAACTCAATGGTGGTTTTTGACCTTTAATACCTTTGGCTCGTCATAGCTCAGTCGATAGACCATCGGCGCGTTTAACCGGGATTTCTTTCTCTCTCAAAAATCATTTAATGCACTAAAGAGAGTATAAAGAGATACACTAAAGACAGTACAAAGAGAGAGAGATAGCAAAGATAAAATCTCATTTAAGGACTTCATTGGAACTGAATCGAGAAAAAACCCAGTTGCTTTCAATAATTTATGTTGAGAGGATTTCTATTATTCTCTCCGGATTAAGTATATATTCTCAGTGCTTATGTCGCTAGTCAGAATGTGAAATATCTAATTCATTTTTCGTTGGTTATAATCTGGTAAATAAAATACATCAACATAACATTAAATCTGTATGTATGGTCGTGGTAACAAATACATTCAGAATAACCTTGGCTGTATTTTGTTGACTTAAAAAAGCGATAAGTTATGCTGACTTTTATTCAGTATATTTCATTTTAGGGTGTATTCGAGGAATGTGGGGGACGTGCTGTAATCAAATCTGTGGGAACTGCTGGAATAGTAGTCAATGTATGAAGTTGGACGGTGTTTGTCCAATAGTGGATAACTACAGGTGTGCTGCTGGGTACAAGGGAGATCAGTGTCTGCAAGGTAAGGCATTAAATCGCCCAAACTGTACCAGTACAAGGTATTTGCATTAGTATAGTAAAAGGTATTAGCCTTAGAATAGGTGCATGATTCACCTCTTGAGAGAACATTCCGATTGACATTATTGCGAAACATGGCTCGTAATATTATAGTCAACATTGGTTGAGTTATAATTAGCCACAAATCTAGTTTATTTAGTCCTTCACACCGAAAGATAAGGTACACAAACCACCATATCGTGATATGGATAATGAGAACTCTTGGAAACGGCTCGAGTAGTTTGATGAAGGAATCGTTGTCAACATCATCGGGAAATGGTTCCACTGCAGTTTCGATACAAAATTAGTTTGTATTGTGTTAATAGAAATTTTCTGTTTTCTAGAATATCTATCTCAATTTTCTGCTCCTAGAATATCTATCTCAAGCTCCGACTTTATTGGTTACGAGCTCATTTCAGCCATGTCCGTATGACGACAGGATAAGTCAGATGAATGAAAATGATACGATTCGATTTTCATGTAACCAAACCATGTCACGGTTCACAATTTCAATTGTAGATTGCGACCCAGGAGAATATGGTCCAGATTGTACTGAGACCTGTGGTCACTGTACTGGTGGAACAGATAAATGCGCGAAGGATTCCGGTGAATGTCCGCTGATATCCCCATCACCAAGATGTGCACCTGGGTTTAAAGGGACTTATTGTAAACAAAGTGAGTGGTCCAAAATTTATATGTCGTGTTTGCAATGTGTGAACTTCATTATTTTAGCAGATTTGCATACAGACTATAATGATATCAAGAGAAATGAATTAATATGAAATGTACAATGCAGACCTACGTGTATTTGAGTTAGTATTACACTGACACTCCGACTACATGTATTTATATAATTCATATTCTAAGCTACCAAACGTCTTTCAGGGGTTTCTCTACCACACAAACACTCATATATCTTGATAATATACGAATAAATCATTTTCGTATTGGAGTCTAAGAAATAACTTGGATTGTCAATGGGATTTGGGGGTTCCGTAAAAAATGTGCACTCTCTCAGCTTGCTACCTTAGAAAGAAATTAACACGGGGAACGTTCGAATTCTTGGCTTATATTTTTAAATTAAGAAATAATTGCTTATTTACTGCGGTAAAACAAGTAGGATAGATTGCGATGTAATAGGACGAGTCTTCACGTTTGACCACTCAGGCCGTGAAGATTCATTCTATTGCATCGCGATCTATCTGACTTGTTTTGCCGCAGTAAACAAGCAATTATTTATATTCTACTATACTGCAAACGGCAGAATTGGGGAGATTGTTCGTTCAAAGGAACATGTTCTCCTGTAGCGATCAAATCAGCATGACAATTAATGTGTTGACCCATAAATTATCAAAGCAGACACCACCTGCAAGTCGCCTGCTAGAAAGGGACGAGTCTGCACAATGGCAGCTAGGGGCACGTTAAAGCCATTAATGTTCAAAATGACGGGGAAAAACAATTGTAACAATTAGAAATACATTTAAAGTGTAACTGTGGCCATACTGACACTGGGGCTCATATGTGAGCAAATATAATCCCAAGTAAATATATACTTTGAATTAAAAGAAAATGTATCATTTAAGGGAGAAAGGCACATTTTTGACCCAGTCGAGTTTGTCGGCAATTTTCGGGATTTTCCGTCAAGTGACGTCACAAGAGTCACCCATCTTGTCGCCTGGTTTCTGAGCTTGCCACTTCCTTTCGAAGCCGGTAGTATCCAAATTATACCAACCGATGTGTGGTTTATGGACGTTATAGTACAACAGGAGATGGGGTGTCACACCACTTCTTCCCCCAGAGAAGCTTCAACTCGCCGCCTTTGGATTAATTTCGTCAACAAACACAGAAAGCATTGGAGAGTTGCGTATGCAGCTGCTCCAAAAATTTTTCACATGGCTGCTTCCGGGTGTCGGAACTGGAGAAATCGATGGGGTTTTCAAGTAAGTTAAACTTTTAATTTGACATTATTTGGCCGATATTCAGTATATGAGAGAAATTTGTTGGGAGAACGAATCGGTAAACGTAGAAAACTGAAATGTATATGCGGTGGCGAAATATGGGGTCTGCCTGACAGTTAGTTCAATCATGAACGTCGCTCGCATAAGACCATACATAAGCCCATGCGAGCGACGTTCATGATTGAACTACCTGACAGTAACATGATCTCGTATACATTTGTTCAAGTCGTCAAGAGTACGTTACGATGCAAGGTAAACCCCTCTAAGATTTTATCTATTTGAGGATTGAAGCATAGCTTGTAATTCGTGTCCCAATTTAGGGTCTACTAGTATAGTGGTTGTGCAGATTGTTTCGTGTTTATCTTTCTTGAATAAGCAGGTCAGAGCAAAGGGCTAACTGGGATATATATCCCACTTGGGATATTGAATCTTGAAATTGAAATATATCCTAATTGGGATATTTTGACTGATTTTCATACCAAATCGCAGTGGTGAATTTCAGCATCTAAACTACAAACACAAGACAGTACTTCAGAAAACTGCCAATGCGATTGTATAATTTTGCTGACTTTTTCTTGCCAAAAGTATTCTCCATGATATTGCAATTATGTGCATTATTTTCTCGTGTTGTTGCACTATACTTCCCATCACTCACCACGGTTATGTCTTAATACGAACAGAATAACTACCAAAATATGCCAGCTTGAAAATAGGGAAGTATAAAAATATATCCAAAGTGGGATATTTTATCCCAATTGGGATATTTGTCCCAGTTAGTCCTTTTCTTTGACCTGTTGAACCCTCTCGGGCCGTAATTGATTAAACGAATCAAATTAATGCTTTATTCGATGAAATCGCTGAAAGAGTCCATATGATATGTGTACAAGTTGAAGGAAATTGCCTCCCCTCCCCTTTGCCCATTTGTGATTATTGATGTATATGATCGACTTTCAAGTGATTCTGGCATCCTAGCGGCATTGTTCGATCTAAATACATTTCATAAACATTCCTGCATATTCATAATTTCTATAGAAACGTAGTCCTCAGTCAGATTATTGTACCCGCTATGCGTGTTCTACATTTAGTGAAGAGTTATTTCCCTGCCTTTGGAATCATGTTCCCAAATTATGATATTTTTAGATTTCTTATGGTGTGAATTCTCAGCATTTTATATATAATTTGGTACTGATCATCATTTGAGATGGAAAACAAGCAATAGATAGATTGATAAACTTTATTGACTGAGGGTAAAACATGGTTAGCAGGACTAATCTTCCCCATGGCCCTCTGGGGTTAATAACTATATACATTGGAAAATAATAGTGTCGTGATTTGAAATGGAGTTTCCATGTTTTGAATATTCTGTTTATTATTATTTTTCAGAACGTCATCTGGCATTGTGATGTCCGAAACATGTTTGATATTCGACAAACTTGGTTGATAAATTAGTGTTAGAAGAAACCTCCAGTTGTATATTCTATTTCTCCACATGTACCAGACACTGACCCCATTGCTAAGCTGCCGTCTCAGCCCTAAACTGTTTGCTGGTGAGTTTGTCAAGATGATATGCAAATTGTGTTAAAAGTAATCAGGGGATTATTATCTTTTTGTTGTGAATGTCATTGAGTCTTTGTGGACCAAACATTACTGAAGTCCTCAATTCGCCTCTGCCACCCAGGATACTTAGCACATCCAGCTGCTTATTTTTTGTCCCTCTGTCCGTCCATCACACCCAAGTTCATGTTGTAAAAGAGTGTTTCACTTGATGTTCATGACATGAGACTTAGCAGACTTATTGATCATGCTTCATAGTACATGAATTTGAATATTATTCTTTGTCAAATTTGTGCGGTTCTGTGATCAATTTCATTGTACATGTGCCATTATTTAGTGTTCCTGTATGATAAGAGGCTTCTACACATTTAGGCATGCTAAAAATTTAATGATGTGCACCTCATATGATGAAATATGTTTTTTTCTTCAAATTTTGTATACAAATTCCCAGTTAAACCCTATGCATCATGTTGTATAATCGAGACAGCTATATACTACATATATAGTTTCAGATTTCTTGCATATCCCTCCAATTTAGTATTTGATATTCAACAACCTTATTCAAGAGTGACAACATTCCTGTCACAACAACATGGCACTGCGTGTGTACAGGGCATGCATTTACCCTAAAACTTTGTTAGACCACCGGGCTCATAGATTTCATCAAACAAAGCTAAAATTATAACAAGCCAGTTGGGCGGGTTAGCTAGTTCCAGAGTTAAATTCAGCCAACCAAGTTCCAAATTCACGGGCTACTGGGTTTGTGAGAATTTTGAGCCCTGTGTATATTCATTCAATCCTCACCGATTTTCTGTTATTTCTGATCCTGTTTTTGCTTGGGACATGAATTTATACAGTGTAACCCCGCTACAACGCTGTTATTGGGAGGCCAATTTGAAGCATCTTAGCGATTTTAAGCCTTATAAAAGGGTTAAAATAATATGCATCTGTTAATTTGGGGAACATGTCAGCACCCACCTTATATCAGAATCAGCGCTATATCGAGGCACCTTATAGTGAGGCTAGACTGTATTAATACCTTACTGTGACCAATTTTGTTCTGCTTTGTAGGACCCATGATGCTATGGTGGTGGAGTATTGGCAGAAGAAAACCAATATTGGTGCAGTCAAAACTGGTGGATACTCAGTGATGCAACATGTACAATGGTGGACAATCGGTTGTCATACAACATGGCCAATGGCGAGGGCAGTGCTGGTTAATCAGTTGTCATGCAGTGACACCAGTGCTGGACAACCTATTATCATATAACATGCGCAATAGTGAGGGCAGCAGTGGATGATGTCATACAGTGTCGGCAGTGGTGTATCATTTGTCAACTTGTCATACAACATGGACATACAACAGGGACAATGGTGAGAGCAGTGCTGGATAAGTTATCATACATTGACAAGCAGTGCTCGACGATCGGTTGTCATACAGCATGGACAATGGTGAGATCAGTGGTGATAATCAGTTATTCAGTGTGGGCGGTAGTGAATATTCAATGGTCAGTGATAACAGTACTGGACAATCGGTTGAAATGTAGAAAATAGTCGAACAATGGTTATCATAAAGTGTGGACAGCCTCAGAGGTGAACAATTTAATTGTTTGTCAACACAACATATGGACATTTACAATGATTGACAATCACCTGCGGCTAGTGTGACATTGTTTGTAGTGATTGACAATCAGTTTTGAACAAATTGGCAGTGAGTGTAATCTGGTCCTCATTTGTCGTGCAGTGTGGTAACAGTGCATGCATGTCAGTGGAATACAGGTTACATTTGTAGTAGTTGGTTATTGTTAATGATAGTGCGTACAATGACAATGTTGATAACCGGTAACTTTCAGGATGATCATTTATCTTTTGTAGGCTTCATTAAACAATTTGTTGTTTAAAGTTGTCTTTCAGTTTCAATTACTTGATTGATCCTACATAATTACTAATACTACTGATGTATGTTGTAACCAGCCAAGAGCATCCAAATACATCACCCTGTGCAACTGAGCGGCATGCATGTCAGGTAGGGTATAGTGGGGGGAAGGGGGACGGAGATTGATGTTGGGCGAATTGAGGGTCGCCGTTAGGCCGATGCAATTGTATTTTATACCCGTTGTGCCGACGTTGATCCGTTGCTGATCCAACGCTGGTGTCACTCTTCAACCGACGTCAGCGCCATCATTGGGCTGCAGTGCAAAAGGTTGTTGAGCCGAAGTTGGGTGCCGACATTAGCCCGATAAAACTCAACATATTGGGCCAATGTTGGGCCACCCTGCACATGGTGTCTGGGTAATGGGCTCTCTAATAAGCATAGGAAACAGAGCCCTCTGAAGAAATCCTGGCGACGCCCATGTCTTATGACAGAGCGAGATTGACCTATTTGTTGGGGGTCAAATTTGTTCCTTTTGCCACCTTTTTTTGTTTTGAATTACCATTACTCAAGAATAATTCTGTCATTTATGCCAAGCTTCACACTGGACACATTCTCGGGCTTCAACCAAAAAAGACATCAATATTGTCATCATGTGTGTATGCATATGTAATATGTCGATTTCTGTCTTATCATTACCACCATGTCTCAAGAATATGCGAGTACCATATTATGGAACAGAAAGCTTTTAAAAAATTAGCAAGAGTGACCTTTAACATATCTCCATAATATATCCACTCGAAAAACAAAACAGTGTCCCGATTTTCGAATCATGTTGACCTTAACCTCAATCGTATGCAACAGAAATGCCCAAATGTATCCATTCAAACACAAATTGTGATTTTAAGCAATTCCTGATTTTGAATTAGCAGTGACCTTGATATTTTGATCTTCACCTAAATTCTTGTACATGACCAATTATCCCCCTTTTGTAGTTGCCCTAAAAATAAAGCTACTCCCTACATAGAAATCTGTTATGGAAGAGTGGAATAGACAATCATTGCCATAACAAAATACATCCATCTGCCATCTTGGCAAACATGTGAAAACGACCCTTTTATATCCTCCATTTTAGAGAGGCTTTTCTGTCGATCGATGATCTAATGGTGTGTTGGTGGGTGTCTGTGTTCACTCACTGTAGGAGGAGCATTTCCCCTCGAAGCAATTTGTGATTGGAGGGACCACTATCACAGCAGAATAGTTGAGGGTCCAGGGGCTACCTAGGCCCGGAAGCTTCAGGGGTCTTGCATGGCCATAGACGCGTTCTATCGTATTTCCGAGCACTAAAACAAGAGATCTTCGCCTGTGTAAACTCTATTTATTTTGCCTGTTTTATTGTTTCTCATCATATTTTTTTTTTCAAATATTCGAAGTCAAGCAAATGATGATGTTTGGAAGTATAAATAATTTATAGGTGAAATGTAAAGGTTTTCATATTTCCTTTTCATATTCTTCATGGGCAATTTAATGATTGAAATATCAGCCTAACTACTACATTTGGTTTTATTTGAAGTATTCTGCCTCCTGGCATGCTTGGTAGCTTTTGAAAGTGCTTCGATGTTGGTATCTCAAGCCATGTCGATTTCAGAGATGAAATCCGCATTGCATATCTGGCCTTGTTTAACGCTGGTTTGTGACATTACATCAGACCACACAGCCTTTCGTCAATACTTGTAATGTTCAGTCTCCTGGCGGCTGGTCTGACGTGACATCACAATCAAAGAAAGATACGCGATGACGTTTTGCAAATCTAGGTGTATCAACTTTCAAAAAGATCCTAGCAGACAAGATAATTCAAATAATTCAAGTGAAGTAGATATACTGGTATATCTATCATTATTCAACCTATATTAAATGTGAAACTGAGAATTTAAAAACTTTGCATTTCACCTTTAAATAATAAATAGCGTTTCAATCGAAATACAAGCCTGTCCGTCATTCAATATTCAGCCGTGGTCCATTAAAGAATCTCTGTGTCCATAATCCACATCTTCATTTTATCCAGCCAATTTTTACGTTCCCACTTCGAACCTGCCTTGATTTATCTGACCACCTTCAGTGTTCAAATTCCGAGCTGTACATTTCGCCTATGAATGAGAGACGAAACCAATCAGAACGTACACGTCGATTGAGATTAGAGTGACACCATCCTGTATTAGCAGCATCCTTCCTCCTAATATGGTGCCCACTATATAAGTCAGCCAATCAATGACGCTCTTGTGCGACCCATTTCGAATTCAAATATTTTTGAGGTGAGTGACGTCTCGTGTCCATTCATAAGTTCTTTTTACATTGACGAGGGCCAGATATATCAAGGGGAGTTCGAAGTGGGAACGTAGAAATTCGCTTGATGACATGAACACGATAATCCAAAGACCTAATTCAGCATGAGCACCAAATTCAAGATGAATGTCAATTGTGGCACCATAATGTCGGGTAGATATATTGACTGGTCTTTGATATTAGGGATATTTTCAGGGGTTCAGGAGAATAGTGCTTATTTCTGTTTTGCAGTACATCTAATAGTATGTAGCTAAATAATATATAGCCCTCACGAGTATGAGGGCTATAGGTCGACCCCAGTCACCTCCATCGAGGGTTTTAGATAATTTTATTACGAATCACCCACCTCTGAAACTGACGTACATCTAATCTCTATCCCCTCCTGCGCACTATTTTAAAATCTTGCACACTATTGTAAAATAGTAACGCCTATATCCAGTCGACAACTTCCACTTTATACGCGCCAAGTTCAATTGCAAACGGCCCACCGTGATGTTACCAACATGGCACGTAGAGAGTTGAAGTTTTCGACTGGGAAATTCAGACGGCGATATACGTCACTATTTCACAATAGTGTGCAAGATTTTAAAATAGTGCGATGTACTGCAGTTTCAGAGGTGGGTGATTCGTAATAAAATTATCTAAAACCCTCGCTGGAGGTGACTGGGGCCGACCTATAGCCCTCATACTTGTGAGGGCTAAATAAAAATTTAGCTAATAGTATGAACATAAAATCAATAAGTAATCCGTCTGCAAGGGCCTTAGAACTGAAACTTAGCAAACAGGTGACACAACTCGAGAAACAAAATGCAAGGAAGATTTATTCATAAATACTGAAAATAATACAACGAAATTTTGGAAACTTTGTTTCTGAAAATTGAATGCAGTCGAGTATGTCGGCCTGAAACCACGAGTTACGCGTCGTCAACAACAACAACAACAACAACACGCTGTAAACGACAAAATCCGGAAAACGGCCACGTTCTCAATCTTGAGGAAATCCTGGTCCAGAGATCATTGTATTTGAAAGCATACTCTGGTAACATAAATAGTAGTAGTGAAACAATGAACCAGCGCATTCACTAATATAATTTGTCAAATACAATCAACACCGACCATGCAGTTCAACAGTTCATCTTGGCAACGGTTGGCAGTGACAAATTTATTATGTACCCGTCCGTGTCGGTCGATTGGGTATCATCACCCCGATCATCTTCTTCCACTTCCATGGCATCGTTCCCGTCATCCGAATCTAGTGGCTCAAATCGATACGGCTGTATTTCAGCAGAACCTGCGGCGTCATCATTTTATGATTTATGCTGCTTGTCGCCATTTTGCGAGTGCGAGCAAGGGTTTCCCCGAAGCGTGACTCTTGTGACGTCATCGCCTAAGGAACGATCCATAGGGATTCCCCTTGGCCAGTCGGCAAATAATGACTTCCAGCTAATTTAACGAAGTCGCGGCAACGAGATGACAATTTAAAATCTTTTTAAAGAAATAATATATACTTCTCCTGTAATTTCGCGTATTGTGGCCAAATCTCCTCACTTACACTTTAAGCTATTCAAACCTTAGCGTGAACCTTTGACTTTTAAATAAATTATTATTGTCCCGGTACTTTATCTTCAATGGTCATATCGCAGTGCACGGATTAGCCTTTCCCCCCTCTCTGGTCGAGTGCAATTGAACACGTGAAGAAATGCTGACGTCAAACTATGCACGCCCACCCGTTTGTTAAGTGACGTTTATTGGAATTAGATGCCACCTGGGCTTCTTTCCTTACATGTAATACTGTTATTTGGTAAAACACATTTGGTGTGATAAAATTAAAATTAGCCGCACAAAATTTGGTCCTTCGCCATGCTGATTTCCGGCAATAGAGATTAGTGCATTCGTATTTTAATGATACGAGCAAACCCCACAGGTATGTTGAAAACCGAGTGTAGGTTTGAGATTTCGGATTCCTGTAGGTGGAATTGTAATTGTTGATGACAGTTTGGATGGATATTCTAGGTATGTTATTCCTTCTTAACTGATATGAATTTTCATTTGTCTATGAATGTAGGTTTTGTACGCTACATCGGGTAACTTCCGTTAAAGGAAAGGTAATGAAACCCCTTAATATGAATATCCGGCAGATGTTGATGAATCCATTAATACCCATCTTCATTACACTAAGCAAATTTCTACACTTCCACTTGAAACCTGCCTTGATATATCTGACCACCTTCAGTGTTCAAAATCCGAGGTGTAAATTTTCACTTGCGAACGAGACGAACCAATCGGAACCTGCAAGCCGATTGTGTGTAAGTGGGTATCTTCCTCAAGTAGCTACGTCATCCCTCCTAATATGGTGGTTGTGTTGGTTCAATATATAGGTCAGCCAATCAATAACGCTATTCTAAGACAAATTTCGAAATTTAAATGGATTCGAGGTCAGCGATGCTGGGTCGACATCGGGCCTTACAGACTAGTCTTTTATGTCATGGGGTTCGTGTAATATGAAGTATTTGGACGGACCAGGTAGGTGATGTTGATAACGGCTCTTTATTCATGGAATAATAATCCTGCAAATATACAGTCGGGTAGACTAATATTCAGCTCACACAGCAAAACGTCACCGGCCGGACACACTTTGTCAGTATGTCCCGCGGCATACATATCGTTTGCAGTTACATTTACTTATATCAGTTGTAATCAATCACAATTAATAGAATGAATTAATTCGTATAGATGCATTAAATTACGGAGCAAGCCTATTCATTACAGAAAACTGCTATTCTCGTCCTATCAATTCAATACAGCAACTAGGTTAGGATAAATACCGTAATAGTAAAAGATCAACATACCTGCAAATATACAGTCGGGTAGACTAATATTCAGCTCACACAGCAAAACGTCACCGGCCGGACACACTTTGTCAGTATGTGCCGGGACGAGCAGATACGACCTTACTTATACCTAACCGTTACATAATATAAAGCAGGGGAGAACGGGTCGAGCGTAGTGGCCGAACAATAGAACACGCAGTCGGTGCGAACAGCTAAAGCGGTCAGCGCGAGTGGCTACTCAATATGCGGTAAATATGAATAGCGGTGAAATGGACTAACGGGAGAACGAAAAGATATGTAAAATGAACGAGATGTCCGAGCGAATGCGTTTGTGGAAGGATGAATGAATGCGTGAATGAATGGTCAAAACAGGTTGTTACAGGTTAGAGCAAGTTAGAGCATTAGCATATATGTACAACATTATAAACGGAACAAATGTAGTGGGGGCAATAATAGACCTATGACATAGTCCCCCTCTGGGTGAAATGTTGTCCTCAACATTTACACGTACACTACACGTACATCCATACTGCCGTTTCGCCAATTCTCGGACTGATATCTGTCAGGAGGGCGCCTCAACCTACCAGAGCGTCGGATCACTGGAGAAGAACCCTCGGCCGGGACATTTTCTCCTGGCACAAACGAGAGCGATGTTCGGTCTACTGCAACCGGTCCCTGACCGTCTCCTGTAGAGATCCGCGCTGGTAAAGCGATTTCAGGTGTATCTATGCCAGTAGGAACTGGCGCCGAAACTGGTCGACGATTGGCGGTTCCGTGCCGTGGCGCGAATACCGGAGCGACAGCTCTCAATCGGCTTCTTAGTTTGGGTCCCGGGGCATGCGTATAGACATCAACAACCTCTGTATCGCTTTTAGTATCCTCTGTCGAGTCAGACTCCAACTGTGTTGGTGGGAGGGAAGTTTTGGTAGGAGTCCGTACCGGCTTGCGCCGATTCGGAGTCGCCGTAACGGGAACAGGAAGAGATTGAAACGGGAGAAGCATGTTCTCTCTTAAGCTTGTAAACAGGTATACCCGCATTGGGTTGAGACTCAACTAAGTAGGGGAACTTCTCCCATCGATCAGCCAATTTATGCTTACCTCGTACCCCAACGTTTTTAACTAAAATCCTATCTCCAGGAGCTAATCTGGATTCGGGGACCTTCAAGTCGTAAGTTTTTTTTATGTCTAGAGGAAGCTTTTCTGGCCTCCTCGGACGCTAACTTATACGCTACATCAAGTTTACGCAATTTAGCAGCGTACTGCTTTTTATCTTGGACATTGTCGACGTCGTTCGGGTCGATACCCAAGTAGGCGTCTAACGCCAGACGTGGGTGACGCCCAAACATTAGGTAGAACGGACTATAACATGTACGGTTGTGTCTTGTGGCATTATATGCGTGAACCATCGTCGGGAGATAACTCTTCCAATCCGTTTTTTGTTCATCGGTTAGAGTACCCAACATGTTCAGTAGTGTATGGTTCAGCCGTTCACACATGCCATTACCTTCAGGGTGATAAGGGGTAGTTCTAGTCTTTTCAATGCCACTAGTTCTTGAATTACCCGACATTCAAAATTGCGGCCCTGATCACTGTGTAACTTTTCAGGTAGACCATAGTAAACAAAGAAATTATCCTGGACGTCGTCGTAGCAGTTTGATTACGAGTGGGGAAGGCTTGAGCGAACCGAGTGAAATGATCTGTGATGACCAGAATACTAGAGTAACCCCCCTTTGATGTTTCAAGCGACAAGAAGTCGGTACACACGAGTTCCATCGGTTGGGAGGTGGTGATACTCACCAATGGTGTGTACTTGTAGGCTGTGACGGTTTTTCGCCGTATGCATCGGTCATCAAATTTTACCTTGCGTCGAACGTCTTCAGTCATACCAGGCCAATAAAATCTTGAACGCACTAGACTGTATGTGCGTTCGCGACCCTGATGTCCCTGGTCGTCACGGAGGCTTTTAAGAACTATCTCACGGAATTGTAGCGGAAGAACTATCTGCCAACTCTGTCCAGCGTCATCCACAGTTTTGCGATAGAGAACCCCATCCTTGAGTGCCAGCCTATCCCAGTTCCGAAGCATTGACCTCACTTCCGGCGGTTCCGCAGATTGGGCTCGATTCGAGGGTTTTATACCAGAATCCAATAACTCAATGACTCTCCCAATAGACTGGTCAGTTCTCTGTAGATTCTGCCAAGTAGACACATCGGACAACAATGGTATACACACCTGAGCTGCAGATAGACACGGAATGTGCTCACCCGGAGGCTGTTCGTCTAGATCCTGCCACCCTAGACTTGCATGAGAAGAGCTAACCTGGGAATTGCATATAGCTTTTACTATATCCTCACTAACCTTGGTGACGTCAGCATTGGAGAAAGATGGATGGCGCGATAGGCCGTCAGCATCCCTGTGCAATTGACCGCTCTTGTATTCCAGTTGAAAATCGTAGGTGGACAATTCCGCCAACCATCTGTGTCCAGTAGCGTCCAGTTTAGCTGTTGTAAGGACGTAAGTTAGTGGCTTACTGTCTGTTCTTACCAAGAACCGGCGTCCATACAGGAGTCCTTGAATTTGTCACATACCGCCCACTTGAGTGCTAAAAACTCACGTTTGTGCGCCGGGTAGTTACGTTCGGATTTCTTCAGACCCTTACTGGCGTAGGACACTACTCGCTCCAATCCATCTTGTTTTTGGTACAGCACGGCACCCAAACCGTCTGCACTCGCATCTACGTGCAGGACGAATGGGAGGGAGTAATCAGCGTAGGCTAACACAGGCGGAGTCGTCAACGCAACGATAACTTCTTCGAAGGCATTCTGATGCTCCGGAAACCAACACCAAATGGACTTACCCCCGCGTTTGCCCTTTGTTGTCTTCGGCTGGTCAAACAATAAGTCGTTAAGGCACCTTACCGTTTTTGCATAATTCGTGACAAACCTCCTGTAGAATTCCGAGAAACCCAAGAACTTACGGAGTTCATCAACGTTCCGTGGCGTCGGCCATTGTTTCAGCGTCTCGATCGTCTCGGGGTCTGCCTCGATGCCATGTTCGGACACGATGTGTCCAAGATACTTTACCCTGGACAAGAAGAATTCACACTTACTTGGCTTGAGTCGGAGGCCATGTTGTTGCAGACGGCGGAACACATTCTCCAAGCGCACTAAACATTCTTCGAATCTGGCAGAGTAAATAATTATGTCGTCCAAAAAAATCAAACATTCTCGGAGATTTAGATCTTTCAAACATACCTCCATCAGCCGTTGGAACGTTGCCGGTGCGTTTGTCAATCCGAACGCCATTCTGTTGCACTCGTAGAACCCCAGTGGGCCTACAGTGAATGCCGTCTTTGGTTTGTCCTCTTCCTCAAGCTCCACCTGCCAGTAGCCTGCTCTTAAATCGAGTTTCGTAAACCATTTTGCACCTGCCAAGCAATCTAAGGTTTCGTCGATCCGCGGGAGGGCATATGCGTCACGTACAGTCCTAGAATTCAATTTTCTCAGGTCAACACAGAAACGTAAGGAGTTGTCTGGCTTGCGTACAAGAACCACATTAGAAGAATGAGGACTGCTAGACTCTCGTATAGCATCGCATGCTAACATTTCTTTCAGATGGGTTCTCACTTCTTCAAAGAGTGCTGGGGGAATGCGACGGCGAGGTTCTTTGAATGGTGTATTGTCTGTAAGTTTGATTCCATGTTTAATCGTCGTCGTGTTCCCTATATCTAACATGCTAGTTGACATAATACCTGTCCATTGACTCAATAGACGACTTGCATCTTCACGCTGGCTCTCTGTAAGTGGGCTACTATCCAAATCGATGCCAAATTCAGCTAGAGATGTACGATTTGACCTTGACCCTTGACCTCGACTGTGCTGCTTGGATGGGATTACATCTGGCTCAGAGGAGTTTACAATCGAGGCTTGGTGTAACCTACATAGGTTGGTCTTGGGACAAATATAAACGGGATGAACAGATAAGTTGCTTATTTGAACACTTACACAGGCTGTAGCTCTTTTGGAATCGATGTTGAGCAGCTGCGGGGTTACTACTAGTCCACCGGTCAAACCACTCCCACTTTGTTCAGTAATTACACTGCGACAACCAGTTGGTGGCTTATGTAACACTCCCCTTACAGTAACAATTTCATTCGGCTTTCTGTAAGGCGATGACAATTTGTGGAACGTAGCGTACCTACACAACCCCCACCCTGCACCAGACTAATTGCAGATTTCCAAGGCTGTAAGTATGCGGATTTATCAGTAATCAAACCGATGAACAACTTTATCACGTTCGTTCCAGCTATCACTGGAACCCTTAAGCTATAATCAGTATCCAGTACGACGAGAACTGGAGCCAGTATAACTTTATCAGAACTCGGAACTCTCAACTCAACCTCTATGTACCCAAGATAAGGGAGATCACCAGTAGCGCCACTAATTTCAAGTTTGAAATTTTCGATGGGATACAACGGAAGATGACCAAAATGAGTTTCGAAACACTTCCTACCTATTGTGGTTACCATAGCTCCGGTATCAACCAAGCATGCGCACTCTCTGCCATCAACAATCAGAATAGACTCATTCGGTTCCCCTACTAGCGAGGTTTTCTCTACTTCCGATTTACCAGGGCTTACCTTCCCATGACCCCCACTTAGCCCTACACTGGAGGTCATTGGTAGTTTAAAGCTTGTGCACCGTAAGGGGTTTCCGACTCATTAGACGACATGCTTGTATTGGCTTCTGTTTTCGGCCTAGTTTCGCCATATCGACCTCTAAAGTTCCTACCACGCCCCCTGTTAAAGGAACGATTACCGTTATCAATTTTCTTTTCCAGAATAGACAAACTATCTAGGATCTGTGTTAGAGGCTCAGCAGATTCAGGTATCGAAGATTGTTGCCGTCGCATTTCTTCCAATCGCTGGAGTCTATCGCTGATATCCCGAAGATGTCTTCGGATGTCTCCGTCGCCAGTTTCGGGTTTTTCCGCGACGTGTAGCTGTTGTTGCGACCTCTTACCTTTGCCGACCTTATCACAATCAGCCAGCTCCAGTTCTACACAACGAACTTCTCGTAATAAGGAGTCAAAGTCCTCTAAGGAATCAAATTTATGTCTAGTTGCAGATTTCAATCGATCACTGTATAGACCCGTCCAAAATTTATTCCTTAGCATTTTATCAGCCATCCTACCCTTTACAGAACCCTTTTGCATGGCTACCTGCAGAAGATCTTCTAAGCGACAGGCCCAAGTAGATACAGACTCGTTTGGTTTCTGTTGTTCCGTATAGAAACTCTGTAAGATTGTTTCCCCAGTGGCAACGGTCCCAAACGTACTCTCTAGCTTATGCAAATTAGTATCTATGGAAGCCCGTTCTCTAAGGTGAAGGCAAATTTTACCGGCCTCCCCTTTGAGAGATTTGCGTACAGCTTGTAAAATAACAGGCATGGGATAAATTATATCTCTAACTAAACATTTTACCTCGAACTGCCAAAGGTTGAATGAGGCTTCACCCTTAGGAGTCGGCTCTGCTCCAGAGAAAAATGTTATTTTAGGAACTTGTGTGGAAGTAATATTCCGGACTGGTGAGGGTGATGATGGTAAAGGAATATAGGGACCAGGATTACTAGATGTACCGAACCCAACAGTTGAGGTGATTCGATATTTACCTGAACGATTAAGATGATCCACCCTCCGTTGTTCATCCTGCTCAGATAACTGGTCCTCAGCGTGTTCCGTACTTGCCGGTTGCGGATCTTCATCCCACCCGTCAGCCATGATGAGTTATCCGATACTCTGATAATGTACACCTAGCTTACTTGAGCAATCTAGCTGTAGGTTAGTAGGTTATTTATCAAAAAGTTTCAATGAAAACACATTCAATACATGCACATTTTATTGTATTCTCGATATGAACAATGAAGATGCATGATCTGATGAATGTGGTAGGACAGAAGTGATGATATAGGACTGGCAATGACCAACGAAAATATTACGGTACTCGCGGTATTAGAGATAACTATAGCAGAGTTACGTAAGCGCACGCGAAAAACCTGCTCAGTAAGCGACCTCACGGAAAACGCATCTACAATACGTCGCCTATTGTTAGCTATAAAATTATCAATACAGTACCAAAACTCAATATCCGTTGATGTCAAAATATAGTCACCACATGCAAATCACTATGCAACAGGGAATAGATTTCCATGTAACAAACATTCAAATTGAACCGTCATTGGCGTTCATATGAACTTTCGAACACCAATACATACAATATAACAAGTTTCAATATACAAATACATGCATACACTTTTTCCTTTTTTTTACACAAACAAGACAGTCAATCAATAAGATACACGAAAATACTCACACCTAATGCACATTCACCCAGAAAAATTTTGTCCTTTCCTGTAAATGTCCCTTGGTCTCCGTACAGCATACATGTAATGTCAGGATTTCAGTCCGATGCGCGCGAACAGCCAGAAGTTACACGATCAGCTGATGACTAGGAAATCAATTGGCCAGTGCACAACAGGAACAAGAACACACAGATAGGATTCCCAGGAATAAAATTATTCACAAGACGCTGGTCGAACAACGAATCACAAAATTTGCCAGTGAAACACACAAAAGCTCAGCTTCGTTTCAGCGACAGGTAGTCGAACTTGAGTTGGAGCGGGTGCAGAAGAATTTGTTGTTGCGGTAATTTCGGCCCACCGTAGATTTGCCAATCGTCGATATCAGTCACAAAACTCCCATCGGGCGCCACTTTGTCATGGGGTTCGTGTAATATGAAGTATTAAATAAGAGTTGACGAATGTTTGAAATTGAGCTGTGGGTCATTGTTTGCTTTTATTCGGTGAAGAAAAAGATTTTTTATTATATATAAAATTTGACACTTTCTAATGAAAATAATTCAATCGTTTCAAGATTACCATGTTTACTGTGAATTTACATCGAAATGTCATTCTGTCCATGTCTAAGTACCATTGGCTTTCACATTTTCTTTAATGTTTGTTATGTCTTCTCCCAAATGTTTCTTATTCTGGTATCCAAAATGATCTAATTATTCATATGAAAATGGAGACAATATAATTCGTAATGGATTCTAGTGCATATAATTGCACTCCAGATTTTAGAGGAGATCTCTTTCATAGAATATATAGTTTAACTGCGTGATGAAAACACGAACTGTGTTAAAACACTCTGTGTTAAAAAAACTATTTATATAGTTTCATGTAAATGCGACAGTATTAACAAACTGAACTTTTTATTGTAAACCCTTGAATACATTCAAGTGAGATGGTATGATTCCTCTTCACCAGATAGCTTAGTATTTATACTCGAATTAGTGAAGAATGTAGAATGAGATCTTTCATCAATCACCAACTAATTTGAAATGCTATCAACGAAAAATACGTTTCTTCAACAGTGTGACATATGATACGATTCGATTTTCATGTAACCAAACCATGTCACGGTTCACAATTTCAATTTGTAGATTGCGATCCAGGAGAATATGGTCCAGATTGTACTGAGACCTGTGGTCACTGTACCGGTGGAACAGATAAATGCGCGAAGGATTCCGGTGAATGTCCGCTGATATCCCCATCCCCAAGATGTGCACCTGGGTTTAAAGGGACTTATTGTAAACAAAGTGAGTGGTCCAAAATTTATATGTCGTGTTTGCAATGTGTGAACTTCATTATTTTAGCAGATTTGCATACAGACTATAATGATATCAAGAGAAATGAATTAATATGAAATGTACATTGCAGACGTGTATTTGAGTTAGTATTACACTGACACTGTGACAGTGATTTTATACAGTTCTTGACTTACCGACATTCAAAATTGCGGCCCTGATCACTGTGTAACTTTCCAGGTAGACCATAGTAAACAAAGAAATTATCCTGGACGTCGTCGTAGCAGTTTGATTACGAGTGGGGAAGGCTTGAGCGAACGGAGTAAAATGATATGTGATGACCAGAATACTAGAGTACCCCCCCTCCCTTTGATGTTTCAAGCGACAAGAAGTCGGTACACACGAGTTCCATCGGTTGGGAGGTGGTGATACTTACCAATGGTGTATACTTGTGGGCTGTGGCGGTTTTTCGCCGTATGCATCGGTCACAAAATTGTACCTTGCGTCGAACGTCTTCAGTCATACCAGGCCAATAAAATCTTGAACGCACTAGACTGTATGTGCGTTCGCGACCCTGATGTCCCTGGTCGTCATGGAGGCTTTTAAGAACTATCTCACGGAATTGTAGCGGAAGAACTATCTGCCAACTCTGTCCAGCGTCATCCACAGTTTTGCGATAGAGAACCCCATCCTTGAGTGCCAGCCTATCCCAGTTCCGAAGCATTGACCTCACTTCCGGCGGTTCCGCAGATTGGACTCGACTCGAGGGTTTCACACCAGAATCCAATAACTCAATGACTCTCCCAATAGACTGGTCAGTTCTCTGTAGATTCTGCCAAGTAGACACATCGGACAACAATGGTATACACAACTGAGCTGCAGATAGACACGGAATGTGCTCATCCGGAGGCTGCTCGTCCAGATCCTGCCACCCTAGACTTGCATGAGAAGAGCTAACCTGGGAATTGCATATAGCTTTGCTATATCCTCACTAACCTTGGTGACGTCAGCATTGGAGAAAGATGGATGACGCGATAGGCCGTCAGCATCCCTGTGCAATTGACCGCTCTTGTATTCCAGTTGAAAATCGTAGGTGGACAATTCCGCCAACCATCTGTGTCCAGTAGCGTCCAGTTTAGCTGTTGTAAGGACGTAAGTTAGTGGCTTACTGTCTGTTCTTACCAAGAACCGGCGTCCATACAGGTAGTCCTTGAATTTGTCACATACCGCCCACTTGAGTGCTAAAAACTCACGTTTGTGCGCCGGGTAGTTACGTTCGGATTTCTTCAGGCCCCTGCTGGCGTAGGACACTACTCGCTCCAATCCATCTTGTTTTTGGTACAGCACGGCACCCAAACCGTCTGCATTCCCATCTACGTGCAGGACGAATGGGAGGGAGTAATCAGCGTAGGCTAACACAGGCGCAGTCGTCAACGCAACCATAACTTCTTCGAAGGCATTCTGATGCTCCGGAAGCCAACACAAAATGGACTTACCCCCGCGTTTGCCCTTTGTTGTCTTCGGCTGGTCAAACAATAAGTCGTTAAGGCACCTTACCGTTTTTGCATAATACGTGACAAACCTCCTGTAGAATCCCGAGAAACCCAAGAACTTACGGAGTTCATCAACGTTCCGTGGCGTCTGCCATTGTTTCAGCGTCTCGATCGTCTCGGGGTCTGCCTCGATGCCAAGTTCGGACACGATGTGTCCAAGATACTTTACCCTGGACAAGAAGAATTCACACTTACTTGGCTTGAGTCGGAGGCCATGTTGTTGCAGACGGCGGAACACATTCTCCAAGCGCACTAAATGTTCTTCGAATCTGGCAGAGTAAATAATTATGTCGTCCAAAAAAATCAAACATTCTCGGAGATTTAGATCTTTCAAACATACCTCCATCAGCCGTTGGAACGTTGCCGGTGCGTTTGTCAATCCGAACGCCATTCTGTTGCACTCGTAGAACCCCAGTGGGCCTATAGTGAATGCCGTCTTTGGTTTGTCCTCTTCCTCAAGCTCCACCTGCCATTAGCCTGCTCTTAAATCGAGTTTCGTAAACCATTTTGCACCTGCCAAGCAATCTAAGGTTTCGTCGATCCGCGGGAGGGCATATGCGTCACGTACAGTCCTAGAATTCAATTTTCTCAGGTCAACACAGAAACGTAAGGAGTTGTCTGGCTTGCGTACAAGAACCACATTAGAAGAATGAGGACTGCTAGACTCTCGTACAGCATCGCATGCTAACATTTCTTTCAGATGGGTTCTCACTTCTTCAAGAGTGCTGGGGGAATGCGACGGCGAGGTTCTTTGAATGGTGTATTATCTGTAAGTTTGATTCCATGTTTAATCGTCGTCGTGTTCCCTATATCTAACATGCTAGTTGACATAATACCTGTCCATTGACTCAATAGACGACTTGCATCTTCACGCTGGCTCTCTGTAAGTGGGCTACTATCCAAATCGATGCCAAATTCAGCTAGAGATGTACGATTTGACCTTGACCCTTGACCTCGACTGTGCTGCTTGGATGGGATTACATCTGGCTCAGAGGAGTTTACAATCGAGGCTTGGTGTAACCTACATAGGTTGGTCTTGGGACAAATATAAACGGGATGAACAGATAAGTTGCTTATTTGAACACTTACACAGGCTGTAGCTCTTTTGGAATCGATGTTGAGCAGCTGCGGGGTTACTACTAGTCCACCGGTCAAACCACTCCCACTTTGTTCAGTAATTACACTGCGACAACCGGTTGGTGGCTTATGTAACACTCCCCTTACTGTAACAATTTCATTCGGCTTTCTGTAAGGCGATGACAATTTGTGGAACGTAGCGTACCTACACAACCCCCACCCTGCACCAGACTAATTGCAGATTTCCAAGGCTGTAAGTATGCGGATTTATCAGTAATCAAACCGATGAACAACTTTATCATGTTAGTTCCAGCTATCACTGGAACCCTTAAGCTATAATCAGTATCCAGTACGACGAGAACTGGAGCCAGTATAACTTTATCAGAACTCGGAACTCTCAACTCAACCTCTATGTACCCAAGATAAGGGAGATCACCAGTAGCGCCACTAATTTCAAGTTTGAAATTTTCGATGGGATACAACGGAAGATGACCAAAATGAGTTTCGAAACACTTCTTACCTATTGTGGTTACCATAGCTCCGGTATCAACCAAGCATGCGCACTCTCTGCCATCAACAATCAGAATAGACTCATTCGGTTCCCTTACTATCGAGGTTTTCTCTACTTCCGATTTACCAGGGCTTACCTTCCCATGACCCCCACTTAGCCCTACACTGGAGGTCATTGGTAGTTTAAAGCTTGTGCACCGTAAGGGGTTTCCGACTCATTAGACGACATGCTTGTATTGGCTTCTGTTTTCGGCCTAGTTTCGCCATATCGACCTCTAAAGTTTCTACCACGCCCCCTGTTAAAGGAACGATTACCGTTATCAATTTTCTTTTCCAGAATAGACAAACGATCTGATATCCCGAAGATGTCTTCGGATGTCTCCGTCGCCAGTTTCGGGTTTTTCCGCGACGTGTAGCTGTTGTTGCGACCTCTTACCTTTGCCGACCTTATCACAATCAGCCAGCTCCAGTTCTACACAACGAACTTCTCGTAATAAGGAGTCAAAGTCCTCTAAGGAATCAAATTTATGTCTAGTTGCAGATTTCAATCGGTCACTGTATAGACCCGTCCAAAATTTATTCCTTAGCATTTTATCAGCCATCCTACCCTTTACAGCACCCTTTTGCATGGCCACCTGCAGAAGATCTTCTAAGCGACAGGCCCAAGTAGCTACAGACTCGTTTGGTTTCTGTTGTTCCGTATAGAAACTCTGTAAGATTGTTTCCCCAGTGGCAACGGTCCCAAACGTACTCTCTAGCTTATGCAAATTAGTATCTATGGAAGCCCGTTCTCTAAGGTGAAGGCAAATTTTACCGGCCTCCCCTTTGAGAGATTTGCGTACAGCTTGTAAAATAACAGGCATGGGATAAATTCTATCTCTAACTAAACATTTTACCTCGAACTGCCAAAGGTCGAATGAGGCTTCACCCTTAGGAGTCGGTTCTGCTCCAGAGAAAAATGTTATTTTAGGAACTTGTGTGGAAGTAATATTCCGGACTGGTGAGGGTGATGATGGTAACGGAATATAGGGACCAGGATTACTAGATGTACCGAACCCAACAGTTGAGGTGATTCGATATTTACCTGAACGATTAAGATGATCCACCCTCCGTTGATCATCCTGCTCAGATAACTGGTCCTCAGCGTGTTCCGTACTTGCCGTTTGCGGATCTTCATCCCACCCGTCAGCCATGATGAGTTATCCGATACTCTGATAATTTACACTTAGCTTACTTGAGCAATCTAGCTGTAGGTTAGTAGGTTATTTATCAAAAAGTTTCAATGAAAACACATTCAATACATGCACATTTTATTGTATTCTCGATATGAACAATGAATATGCATGATCTGATGAATGTGGTAGGACAGAAGTGATGATATAGGACTGGCAATGACCAACGAAAATATTACGGTACTCGCGGTATTAGAGATAACTATAGCAGAGTTACGTAAGCGCACGCGAAAAACCTGCTCAGTAAGCGACCTCACGGAAAACGCATCTACAATACGTCGCCTATTGTTAGCTATAAAATTATCAATACAGTACCAAAACACAATATCCGTTGATGTCAAAATATAGTCACCACATACAAATCACTATGCAACAGGGAATAGATTTCCATGTAACAAAAATTCAAATTGAACCGTCATTGGCGTTCATATGAACTTTCGAACACCAATACATACAATATAACAAGTTTCAATATACAAATACATGCATACACTTTTTTTTTACACAAACAAGACAGTCAATCAATAAGATACACGAAAATACTCACACCTAATGCACATTCACCCAGAAAATATTTGTCCTTTTCTGTAAATGTCCCTTGGTCTCCGTACAGCATACATGTAATGTCAGGATTTCAGTCCGATGCGCGCGAACAGCCAGAAGTTACACGATCAGCTGATGACTAGGAAATCAATTGGCCAGTGCACAACAGGAACAAGAACACACAGATAGGATTCCCAGGAATAAAATTATTCACAAGACGCTGGTCGAACAACGAATCACAAAATTTGCCAGTGAAACACACAAAAGCTCAGCTTCGTTTCAGCGACAGGTAGTCGAACTTGAGTTGGAGCGGGTGCAGAAGAATTTGTTGTTGCGGTAATTTCGGCCCACCGTAGATTTGCCAATCGTCGATATCAGTCACAAAACTCCCATCGGGCGCCACTTTGTCATGGGGTTCGTGTAATATGAAGTATTAAATAAGAGTTGACGAATGTTTGAAATTGAGCTGTGGGTCATTGTTTGCTTTTATTCGGTGAAGAAAAAGATTTTTTATTATATATAAAATTTGACACTTTCTAATGAAAATAATTCAATCGTTTCAAGATTACCATGTTTACTGTGAATTTACATCGAAATGTCATTCTGTCCATGTCTAAGTACCATTGGCTTTCACATTTTCTTTAATGTTTGTTATGTCTTCTCCCAAATGTTTCTTATTCTGGTATCCAAAATGATCTAATTATTCATATGAAAATGGAGACAATATAATTCGTAATGGATTCTAGTGCATATAATTGCACTCCAGATTTTAGAGGAGATCTCTTTCATAGAATATATAGTTTAACTGCGTGATGAAAACACGAACTGTGTTAAAACACTCTGTGTTAAAAAAACTTTTTATATAGTTTCATGTAAATGCGACAGTATTAACAAACTGAACTTTTTATTGTAAACCCTTGAATACATTCAAGTGAGATGGTATGATTTCTCTTCACCAGATAGCTTAGTATTTATACTCGAATTAGTGAAGAATGTAGAATGAGATTTTCCATCAATCACCAACTAATTTGAAATGCTATCAACGAAAAATACGTTTCTTCAACAGTGTGACATATGATACGATTCGATTTTCATTTAACCAAACCATGTCACGGTTCACAATTTCAATTTGTAGATTGCGATCCAGGAGAATATGGTCCAGATTGTACTGAGACCTGTGGTCACTGTACCGGTGGAACAGATAAATGCGCGAAGGATTCCGGTGAATGTCCGCTGATATCCCCATCCCCAAGATGTGCACCTGGGTTTAAAGGGACTTCTTGTAAACAAAGTGAGTGGTCCAAAATTTATATGTCGTGTTTGCAATGTGTGAACTTCATTATTTTAGCAGATTTGCATACAGACTATAATGATATCAAGAGAAATGAATTAATATGAAATGTACATTGCAGACGTGTATTTGAGTTAGTATTACACTGACACTGTGACAGTGATTTTATACAGTTCTTGACTTACCGACATTCAAAATTGCGGCCCTGATCACTGTGTAACTTTCCAGGTAGACCATAGTAAACAAAGAAATTATCCTGGACGTCGTCGTAGCAGTTTGATTACGAGTGGGGAAGGCTTGAGCGAACCGAGTAAAATGATATGTGATGACCAGAATACTAGAGTAACCCCCCCTTTGAAGTTTCAAGCGACAAGAAGTCGGTACACACCAGTTCCATCGGTTGGGAGGTGGTGATACTCACCAATGGTGTGTACTTGTAGGCTGTGGCGGTTTTTCGCCGTATGCATCGGTCACAAAATTTTACCTTGCGTCGAACGCCTTCAGTCATACCAGGCCAATAAAATCTTGAACGCACTAGACTGTATGTGCGTTCGCGACCCTGATGTCCCTGGTCGTCATGGAGGCTTTTAAGAACTATCTCACGGAATTGTAGCGGAAGAACTATCTGCCAACTCTGTCCAGCGTCATCCACAGTTTTGCGATAGAGAACCCCATCCTTGAGTGCCAGCCTATCCCAGTTCCGAAGCATTGACCTCCCTTCCGGCGGTTCCGCAGATTGGACTCGATTCGAGGGTTTCACACCAGAATCCAACAACTCAATGACTCTCCCAATAGACTGGTCAGTTCTCTGTAGATTCTGCCAAGTAGACACATCGGACAACAATGGTATACACAACTGAGCTGCAGATAGACACGGAATGTGCTCATCCGGAGGCTGCTCGTCCAGATCCTGCCACCCTAGACTTGCATGAGAAGAGCTAACCTGGGAATTGCATATAGCTTTACTATATCCTCACTAACCTTGGTGACGTCAGCATTGGAGAAAGATGGATGACGCGATAGGCCGTCAGCATCCCTGTGCAATTGACCGCTCTTGTATTCCAGTTGAAAGTCGTAGGTGGACAATTCCGCCAACCATCTGTGTCCAGTAGCGTCCAGTTTAGCTGTTGTAAGGACGTAAGTTAGTGGCTTACTGTCTGTTCTTACCAAGAACCGGCGTCCATACAGGTAGTCCTTGAATTTGTCACATACCGCCCACTTGAGTGCTAAAAACTCACGTTTGTGCGCCGGGTAGTTACGTTCGGATTTCTTCAGACCCCTGCTGGCGTAGGACAATACTCGCTCCAATCCATCTTGTTTTTGGTACAGCACGGCACCCAAACCGTCTGCACTCGCATCTACGTGCAGGACGAATGGGAGGGAGTAATCAGCGTAGGCTAACACAGGCGCAGTCGTCAACGCAACGATAACTTCTTCGAAGGCATTCTGATGCTCCGGGAGCCAACACCAAATGGACTTACCCCCGCGTTTGCCCTTTGTTGTCTTCGGCTGGTCAAACAATAAGTCGTTAAGGCACCTTACCGTTTTTGCATAATTCGTGACAAACCTCCTGTAGAATCCCGAGAAACCCAAGAACTTACGGAGTTCATCAACGTTCCGTGGCGTCGGCCATTGTTTCAGCGTCTCTATCGTCTCGGGGTCTGCCTCGATGCCATGTTCGGACACGATGTGTCCAAGATACTTTACCCTGGACAAGAAGAATTCACACTTACTTGGCTTGAGTCGGAGGCCATGTTGTTGCAGACGACGGAACACATTCTCGTCGTCCAAAAAAATCAAACATTCTCGGAGATTTAGATCTTTCAAACATACCTCCATCAGCCGTTGGAACGTTGCCGGTGCGTTTGTCAATCCGAACGCCATTCTGTTGCACTCGTAGAACCCCAGTGGGCCTACAGTGAATACCGTGTTTGGTTTGTCCTCTTCCTCAAGCTCCACCTGCCAGTAGCCTGCTCTTAAATCGAGTTTCGTAAACCATTTTGCACCTGCCAAGCAATCTAAGGTTTCGCCGATCCGCGGGAGGGCATATGCGTCACGTACAGTCCTAGAATTCAATTTTCTCAGGTCAACACAGAAACGTAAGGAGTTGTCGGGCTTGCGTACAAGAACCACATTGGAAGAATGAGGACTGCTAGACTCTCGTATAGCACCGCATGCTAACATTTCTTTCAGATGGGTTCTCACTTCTTCAAAGAGTGCTGGGGGAATGCGACGGCGAGGTTCTTTGAATGGTGTATTGTCTGTAAGTTTGATTCCATGTTTAATCGTCGTCGTATGCCCTATATCTAACATGCTAGTTGACATAATACTTGTCCATTGACTCAATAGACGACTTGCATCTTCACGCTGGCTCTCTGTAAGTGGGCTACTATCAAAATCGATGCCAAACTCAGCTAGAGATGTACGATTTGACCTTGTCCCTTGACCTCGACTGTGCTGCTTGGATTGGATTACATCTGGCTCAGAGGAGTTTACAATCGAGGCTTGGTGTAACCTACATAGGTTGGTCTTCGGACAAATATAAACGGGATGAACAGATAAGTTGCTTATTTGAACACTTACACAGACTGTAGCTCTTTTGGAATCGATGTTGAGCAGCTGTGGGGTTACTACTAGTCCACCGGTCAAACCACTCCCACTTTGTTCAGTAATTACACTGCGACAACCAGTTGGTGGCTTATGTAACACTCCCCTTACTGTAGCAATTTCATTCGGCTTTACTGTAAGGCGATGACAATTTGTGGAACGTAGCGTACCTACACAACCCCCACCCTGCACCAGGTTAATTGCAGATTTCCAAGGCTGTAAGTATGCGGATTTATCAGTAATCAAACCGATGAACAACTTTATCACGTTCGTTCCAGCTATCACTGGAACCCTTAAGCTATAATCAGTATCCGGTACGACGAGAACTGGAGCCAGTATAACTTTATCAGAACTCGGAACTCTCAACTCAACGTCTATGTATCCAAGATAAGGGAGAAGATCACCAGTAGCGCCACTCATTTCAAGTTTGAAATTTTCGATGAGATACAACGGAAGATGACCAAAATGAGTTTCGAAACACTTCTTACCTATTGTGGTTACCATAGCTCCGGTATCAACCAAGCATGCGCACTCTCTGCCATCAACAATCAGAATAGACTCATTCGGTTCCCCTACTAGCGAGGTTTTCTCTACTTCCGATTTACCAGGGCTTACCTTCCCATGACCCCCACTTAGCCCTACACTGGAGGTCATTGATAGTTTAAAGCTTGTGCACCGTAAGGGGTTTCCGACTCATTAGACGACATGCTTGTATTGGCTTCTGTTTTCGGCCTAGTTTCGCCATATCGACCTCTAAAGTTCCTACCACGCCCCCTGTTAAAGGAACGATTACCGTTATCAATTTTCTTTTCCTGAATAGACAAACGATCTAGGATCTGTGTTAGAGGCTCAGCAGATTCAGGTATCGAAGATTGTTGCCGTTGCGTTTCTTCCAATTGCTGGAGTGTATCGCTGATATCCCGAAGATGTCTTCGGATGTCTCCGTCGCCAGTTTCGGGTTTTTCCGCGACGTGTAGCTGTTGTTGCGACCTCTTACCTTTGCCGACATTATCACAATAAGGCAGCTCCAGTTCTACACAACGAACTTCTCGTAATAAGGAGTCAAAGTCCTCTAAGGAATCAAATTTATGTCTAGTTGCAGATTTCAATCGGTCACTGTATAGACCCGTCCAAAATTTATTCCTTAGCATTTTATCAGCCATCCTACCCTTTACAGCACCCTTTTGCATGGCCACCTGCAGAAGATCTTCTAAGCGACAGGCCCAAGTAGCTACAGACTCGTTTGGTTTCTGTTGTTCCGTATAGAAACTCTGTAAGATTGTTTCCCCAGTGGCAACGGTCCCAAACGTACTCTCTAGCTTATGCAAATTAGTATCTATGGAAGCCCGTTCTCCAAGGTGAAGGCAAATTTTACCGGCCTCCCCTTTGAGAGATTTGCGTACAGCTTGTAAAATAACAGGCATGGGATAAATTCTATCTCTAACTAAACATTTTACCTCGAACTGCCAAAGGTCGAATGAGGCTTCACCCTTAGGAGTCGGTTCTGCTCCAGAGAAAAATGTTATTTTAGGAACTTGTGTGGAAGTAATATTCCGGACTGGTAAGGGTGATGATGGTAACGGAATATAGGGACCAGGATTACTAGGTGTACCGAACCCCACAGTTGAGGTGATTCGATATTTACCTGAACGATTAAGATGATCCACCCTCCGTTGTTCATCCTGCTCAGATAACTGGCCCTCAGCGTGTTCCGTACTTGCCGTTTGCGGATCTTCATCCCACCCGTCAGCCATGATGAGTTATCCGATACACTGATAGCTTACTTGAGCAATTTAGCTGTAGTTTAGTAGGTTATTTATCAATTCAATACATGCACATTTCATTGTATTCTCGATATGAACAATGAATATGCATGATCTGATGAATGTGGTAAGACAGAAGTGATGATTTAGGACTGGCAATGACCAACGAAATATTACGGTACTTGCGGTATTAGAGATAACTATAGCAGAGTTACGTAAGCGCACGCGAAAAACCTGCTCAGTAAGCGACCTCACGGAAAACGCATCTACAATACGTCGCCTATTGTTAGCTATAAAATTATCAATACAGTACCAAAACACAATATCCGTTGATGTCAAAATATAGTCACCACATACAAATCACTATGCAACAGGGAATAGATTTCCATGTAACAAAAATTCAAATTGAACCGTCATTGGCGTTCATATGAACTTTCGAACACCAATACATACAATATAACAAGTTTTAATATACGAATACATGAATACACTTTTTTTTTACACAAACAATACAGTCAATCAATAAGATACACGAAAATACTCACACCTAATGCACATTCACCCAGAAAATATTTGTCCTTTTCTGTAAATGTCCCTTGGTCTCCGTACAGCATACATGTAATGTCAGGATTTCAGTCCGACGCGCGCGAACAGCCAGAAGTTACACGATCAGCTGATGACTAGGAAATCAATTGGCCAGTGCACAACAGGAACAAGAACACACAGATAGGATTTCCAGGAATAAAATTATTCACAAGACGCTGGTCGAACAACGAATCACAAAATTTCCCAGTGAAACACACAAAAGCACAGCTTCGTTTCAGCGACAGGTAGTCGATCTTGAGTTGGAGCGGGTGCAGAAGAATTTGTTGTTGCGGTAATTTCGGCCCACCGTAGATTTGCCAATCGTCGATATCAGTCACAAAACTCCCATCGGGCGCCACTTTGTCATGGGGTTCGCGTAATTTGAAGTATTAAATAAGAGTTGACGAATGTTTGAAATTGAGCTGTGGGTCATTGTTTGCTTTTTTCCGGTGAAGAAAAAGATTTTTTATTATACGTAAAATTTGACACTTTCTAATGAAAATAATTCAATCGTTTCAAGATTACCATGTTTACTGTGAATTTACATCGAAATGCCATTCTGTCCATGTCTAAGTACCATTGGCTTTCACATTGTCTTTAATGTTTGTTATGTCTTCTCCCAAATGTTTCTTATTCTGGTATCCAAAATGATCTAATTATTCATATGAAAATGGAGACAATATAATTCGTAATGGATTCTAGTGCATATAATTGTACTCCAGATTTTAGAGGAGATCTCTTTCATAGAATATATAGTTTAACTGCGTGATGAAAACACGAACTGTGTTAAAACACTGTGTTAAAAAACTTTTTATATAGTTTCATGTAAATGCGACAGTATTAACAAACTGAACTTTTTATTGTAAACCCTTGAATACATTCAAGTGAGATGGTATGATTCCTCTTCACCAGATAGCTTAGTATTTATACTCGAATTAGTGAAGAATGTAGAATGAGATCTTTCATCAATAACCAACTAATTTGAAATGCTATCAACGAAAAACTACGTTTCTTCAACAGTGTGACATACGATACGATTCGATTTTCATGTAACCAAACCATGTCACGGTTCACAATTTCAATTTGTAGATTACGATCCAGGAGAATATGGTCCAGATTGTACTGAGACCTGTGGTCACTGTACCGGTGGAACAGATAAATGCGCGATGGATTCCGGTGAATGTCCGCTGATATCCCCATCCCCAAGATGTGCACCTGGGTTTAAAGGGACTTATTGTAAACAAAGTGAGTGGTCCAAAATTTATATGTCGTGTTTGCAATGTGTGAACTTCATTATTTTAGCAGATTTGCATACAGACTATAATGATATCAAGAGAAATGAATTAATATGAAATGTACATTGGAGACCTACGTGTATTTGAGTTAGTATTACACTGACACTCCGACTACATGTATTTATATAATTCATATTCTCAGCTACCAAACGTCTTTCAGGGGTTTCTCTACCACACAAACACTCATATCTTGATAATATACGAATAAATCATTTTCGTATTGGAGTCTAAGAAATAACTTGGATTGTCAATGGGATTTGGGGGTTCCGTAAAAAATGTGCACGCTCAGCTTGCTACCTTAGAAAGAAATTAACACGGGAAACTTTCGAATTCTTGGCTTATATTTGTAAATTAAGAAATAATTGCTTATTTAACTGCGGTAAAACAAGTAGGATAGATTGCGATGTAATAGGACGAGTCTTCACGTTTGACCACTCAGGCCGTGAAGATTCATTCTATTGCATCGCGATCTATCCTACTTGTTTTGCCGCAGTAAACAAGCAATTATTTCTATTCTACTATACAGCAAACGGCAGAATTGGGGAGATTGTTCGTTCAAAGGAGCATGTTCTAATGTAACGATCAAATCAGCATGACAATTAATGTGTTGACCCATAAATTATCAAATCAGACACCACCAGCAAGTCGCCTGCTAGAAAGGGACGAGTCTGCACAACGGCAGCTAGGGGCACGCTAAAACCCTTAATGTTCAAAATGACGGGGAAAAACAATTGTAACAATTAGAAATACATTTAAGCTATTCAAACCTTAGCGTGAACCTTTGACTTTTAAATAAATTATTATTGTCCCGGTACTTTATCTTCAATGGTAATATCGCAGTTCACGGATTAGCCCATCCCCCCCTCTCTGGTCGAGTGCAATTGAGCACATGAAGAAATGCTGACGTCAAACTATGCGCACCCACCCGTTTATTAAGTGACGTTTATTGGAATTAGATGCCACCTGGGCTTCTTTCCTTATATGTAATAATGTTATTTGGTAAAACACATTTGGTGTGGTAAAATTAAAATTAGCCGCACAAAATTTGGTCCTTCGCCATGCTGATTTCCGGCAATAGAGATTAGTGCATTCGTATTTTAATGATACGAGCAAACCCCAAAGGTATGTTGAAAACCGAGTGTAGGTTTGAGATTTCGGATTCCTGTAGGTGGAATTGTTATAGTTGATGACAGTTTGGATGGATATTCTAGATATATTATTCCTTCTTAACTGATATGAAATTTCATTTGTCTATGAATGTAGGTTTTGTACGCTACATCGGGTAACTTCCATTAAAGGAAATGTAATGAACCCCTTAATATGAATATCCGGCAGATATTGATGAATCCATTAATACCCATCTTCATTACACTAAGCAAATTTCTATACTTCCACTTGAAACCTGCCTTGATATATCTGACCACCTTCAAAATCCGAGGTGTAAATTTTCACCTGCGAAAGAGAGACGAACCAATCGGAACCTGCAAGCCGATTGTGTGTAAGGGGGTATCTTCCTCAAGTAGCTACGTCATCCCTCCTAATATGGTGGTTGTGTTGGTTCAATATATAGGTCAGCCAATCAATAACGCTATTCTAAGACAAATTTCGAAATTTAAATGGATTCGAGGTCAGTGACTCTGGGTCGACATCGGGCCTTACAGACAAGTCTTTTGTGTCATGGTGTTCGTGTAATATGAAGTATTTGGACGGACCAGGTTGGTGATATTGATAACGGCTCTTTATTCATGGAATAATAATCCTGCAAATATACAGTCGGGTAGACTAATATTCAGCTCACACAGCAAAACGTCACCGGCCGGACACACTTTGTCAGTATGTCCCGCGGCATACATATCGTTTGCAGTTACATTTACTTATATCAGTTGTAATCAATCACAATTAATAGAATGAATTAATTCGTATAGATGCATTAAATTACGAAGCAAGCCTATTCATTACACAAGACTGCTATTCTCGTCCTATCAATTCAATACAGCAACTAGGTTAGGATAAATACCGTGATAGTAATAGATCAACACACCTGCAAATATACAGTCGGGTAGACTAATATTCAGCTCACACAGCAAAACGTCACCGGCCGGACACACTTTG
The DNA here is from genome assembly GCA_036873755.1 of Hanleya hanleyi. NCBI lineage: Eukaryota > Metazoa > Mollusca > Polyplacophora > Lepidopleurida > Hanleyidae > Hanleya > Hanleya hanleyi. The sequence goes on from JAVTVY010016325.1 coordinate 53,878, forward strand.
TCAGTATGTGCCGGGACGAGCAGATACGACCTTACTTATACCTAACCGTTACATAATATAAAGCAGGGGAGAACGGGTCGAGCGTAGTGGCCGAAAATAGAACACGCAGTCGGTGCTAACAGCTAAAGCGGTCAGCGCGAGTGACTACTCAATATGCGGTAAATATGAATAGCGGTGAAATGGACTAACGGGAGAACGAAAAGATATGTAAAATGAACGAGATGTCCGAGCGAATGCGTTTGTGGAAGGATGAATGAATGAGTGAATGAATGGTCAAAACAGGTTGTTACAGATTAGAGCAAGTTAGAGCATTAGCATATATGTACAACATTATAAACGGAACAAATTTAGTGTGGGCAATAATAGACCTGTGACATAGCCCCCCTCTGTGTGAAATGTTGTCCTCAACATTTACACGTACACTACACGTACATCCATACCGGCGTTTCGCCAATCCTCGGACTGATATCTGTCAGGAGGGCGCCTCAACCTACCAGAGCGTCGGATCACTGCAAAAGAAGCCTCGGCCGGGACATTTTCTCCTGGCACAAACGAGAGCGATGTGCGGTCTACTGCAACCGGTCCCTGACCGTCTCCTGTAGAGATTAGCGCTGGTAAAGCGATTTCAGATGTATCTATGCCAGTAGGAACTGGCGCCGAAACTGGTCGACGATTGGCGGTTTCGTGCCGTGGCGCGAATACCGGAGTGACAGGTCTCAACCGGCTTCGTAGTTTGGGTCCCGGGGCATGCGTATAGACATAAACAACCGCTGTATCGCTTTCGGTATCCTCTGTCGAGTCAGACTCCAACTGCGTTGGTGGGAGGGAAGTTTGGTAGGAGTCCGTACCGGCTTGCACCGATTCGGAGTCGCCGTAACGGGAGCAGGAAGAGATTGAAACGGGACAAGCATGTTCCGATGGAGCGTTCGTACTCTACCTTTTCCATCTTCTCTCTTAACCTTGTAAACAGGTATACCCGCATTGGGTTGAGACTCAACTAAGTAGGGGAACTTCTCCCATCGATCAGCCAATTTATGCTTACCTCGTACCCCAACGTTTTTAACTAAAATCCTATCTCCAGGAGCTACTCTGGATTCGCGGACCTTCAAGTCGTAAGTTTTTTATGTCTAGAGGAAGCCTTTCTGGCCTCCTCGGACACTAACTTATACGCTACATCAAGCCGTTTACGCAATTTGGCAGCGTACTGTGTTTTATCTTGGACATTGTCGACGTCGTTCGGGTCGATACCCAGATAGACGTCTAACGCCAGGCGTGGGTGACGCCCAAACATTAGGTAGAACGGACTATAACATGTACTGTTGTGTCTTGTGGTATTATATGCCTGAACCATCGTCGGGAGATAACTCTTCCAATCCGTTTTTTGTTCATCGGTTAAAGTACCCAACATGTTCAGTGGTGTATGGTTCAGCCGTTCACACATGCCATTACCTTCAGGGTGATAAGGGGTAGTTCTAGTCTTTTCAATGCCAGTGATTTTACACAGTTCTTGAATTACCCGACATTCAAAATTGCGGCCCTGATCACTGTGTAACTTTTCAGGTAGACCATAGTAAACCAAGAAATTATCATATAGTATCCTGGCCGTCGTCGTAGCAGTTTGATTGTGAGTGGGGAAGGCTTGAGCGAACCGAGTAAAATGATCTGTGATGACCAGAATACCAGAGTAACCCCCTTTGATGTTTCAAGCGACAAGAAGTTGGTACACACGAGTTCCATCGGTTGGGAGGTGGTGAGACTTACCAATGGTGTGTACTTGTAGGCTGTGGCTGTTTTTCGCCGTATGCATCGGTCACAACATTTTACCTTGCGTCGAACGTCTTCAGTCATACCAGGCCAATAAAATCTTGAACGCACTAGACTGTGTATGCGTTCGCGACCCTGATGTCCCTGACACGGAATGTGCTCATCCGGAGGCTGCTCGTCTAGATCCTGCCACCCTAGACTTTCTACATACGCATGAGAAGAGCTAACCTGGGAATTGCATATAGCTTTTACTATATCCTCACTAAACTTGATGACGTCAACATTGGAGAAAGATGGATGACGCGATAGGCCGTCAGCATCTATGTGCAATTGACCGCTCTTGTATTCCAGTTGAAAATCGTAGGTGGACAATTCCGCCAACCATCTGTGTCCAGTGGCGTCCAGTTTAGCTGTTGTAAGGACGTAAGTTAGTGGGTTACTGTCTGTTCTTACCAAGAACCGGCGTCCATACAGGTAGTCCTTGAATTTGTCACATACCGCCCACTTGAGTGCTAAAAACTCACGTTTGTGCGCCGGGTAGTTACGTTCGGATTTCTTCAGACCCCTGCTGGCGTAGGACACTACTCGCTCCAATCCATCTTGTTTTTGGTACAGCACGGCACCCAAACCGTCTGCACTCGCATCTACGTGCAGGACGAATGGGAGTGAGTAATCAGCGTAGCCTAACACAGGCGGAGTCGTCAACGCAACGATAACTTCTTCGAAGGCATTCTGATGCTCCGGAAGCCAACACCAAGTGGACTTACCCCTGCGCTTGCCCTTTGTTGCCTTCGGCTGGTCAACCAATAAGTCGTTAAGGCACCCTACCGTTTTTGCATAATTCGTGACAAACCTCCTGTAGAAACCCGAGAACTTACGGAGTTCATCAACGTTCCGTGGCGTCGGCCATTGTTTCAGCGTCTCGATCTTCTCGGGGTCTGCCTCGATGCCATGTTCGGACACGATGGGTCCAAGATACTTTACCCTGGACAAGAAGAATTCACACTTACTTGGCTTGAGTCAGAGGCCATGTTGTTGCAGACGACGGAACACATTCTCCAAGCGCACTAAATGTTCTTCGAATGTGGCAGAGTAAATAATTATGTCGTCCAAAAAAATCAAACATTCTCGGAGATTCCATCCGAACGCCATTCTGTTGCACTCGTAGAGCCCCAGTGGGCCTACAGTGAATGCCGTCTTTGGTTTGTCCTCTTCCTCAAGCTCCACCTGCCAGTAGCCTGCTCTTAAATCGAGTTTCGTAAACCATTTTGCACCTGCCAAGCAATCTAAGGTTTCGTCGATCTGCGGGAGGGTACAGTCCTAGAATTAAATTTTCCCAGGTCAATACAGAAACGTAAGGAGTTGTCTGGCTTGCGTACAAGAACCACATTAGAAGAATGAGGACTGCTAGACTCTCGTATAGCACCGCATGCTAACATTTCTTTCAGATGGGTTCTCACTTCTTCAAAGAGTGCTGGGGGAATGCGACGGCGAGGTTCTTCGAATGGTGTATTGTCTGTAAGTTTGATTCCATGTTTAATCGTAGTCGTGTGCCCTATATCTAACATGCTAGTTGACATAATACCTATCCATTGACTCAATAGACGACTTGCATCTTCACGCTGGCTCTCTGTAAGTGGGCTACTATCCAAATCGACGCCAAACTCAGCTAGAGATGTACGATTTGACCTTGACCCTTGACCTCGACTGTGCTGCTTGGATGGGATTACATCTGGCTCAGAGGAGTTTACAATCGAGGCTTGGTGTAACCTACATAGGTTGGTTTTGGGACAAATATAAACGGGATGCACAGATAAGTTGCTTATTTGAACACTTACACAGGCTGTAGCTCTTTTGGAATCGATGTTGAGCAGCTGCGGGGTTACTACTAGTCCACCGGTCAAACCACTCCCACTTTGTTCAGTAATTACACTGCGACAACCAGTTGGTGGCTTATGTAACACTCCCCTTACTGTAACAATTTCATTCGGCTTTACTGTAAGGCGATGACAATTTGTGGAACGTAGCGTACCTACACAACCCCCACCCTGCACGAGACTAATTGCAGATTTCCAAGGCTGTAAGTATGCGGATTTATCAGTAATCAAACCGATGAACAACTTTATCACGTTCGTTCCAGCTTATAATCAGTATCCGGTACGACGAGAACTGGAGCCAGTATAACTTTATTAGAACTCGGAACTCTCAACTCAACCTCTATGCATCCAAGATAAGGGAGAAGATCACCAGTAGCGCCACTAATTTCAAGTTTGAAATTTTCGATGGGATACAACGGAAGATGACCAAAATGGGTTTCGAAACACTTCTTACCTATTGTGGTTACCATAGCTCCGGTATCAACCAAGCATGCGCACTCTCTGCCATCAACAATCAGAATAGACTCATTCGGTTCCCCTACTAGCGAGGTTTTCTCTACTTCCGATTTACCAGGGCTTATTTTCCCATGACCCCCACTTAGCCCTACACTGGAGGTCATTGGTAGTTTAAAGCTTGTGCACCGTAAGGGGTTTCCGACTCATTAGACGACATGCTTGTATTGGCTTCTGTTTTCGGCCTAGTTTCGCCATATCGACCTCTAAAGTTCCTACCACGCCCCCTGTTAAAGGAACGATTACCGTTATCAATTTTCTTTTCCAGAATAGACAAACGATCTAGGATCTGTGTTAGAGGCTCAGCATATTCAGGTATCGAAGATTGTTGCCGTTGCGTTTCTTCCAATCGCTGGAGTCTATCGCTGATATCCCGAAGATGTCTTCAGATGTCTCCGTCGCCAGTTTCGGTTTTTTGCGCGACGTGTAGCTGTTGTTGCGACCTCTTACCTTTGCCGACCTTATCACAATCAGTCAGCTCCAGTTCTACACAACGAACTTCTCGTAATAAGGAGTCAAAGTCCTCTAAGGAATCAAATTTATGTCTAGTTGCAGATTTCAATCGGTCACTGTATAGACCCGTCCAAAATTTATTCCTTAGCATTTTATCAGCCATCCTACCCTTTACAGAACCCTTTTGCATGGCCACCAGCAGAAGATCTTCTAAGCGACAGGCCCAAGTAGCTACAGACTCGTTTGGTTTCTGTTGTTCCGTATAGAAACTCTGTAAGATTGTTTCCCCAGTGGCAACGGTCCCAAACGTACTCTCTAGCTTATGCAAATTAGTATCTATGGAAGCCCGTTCTCCAAGGTGAAGGCAAATTTTACCGGCCTCCCCTTTGAGAGATTTGCGTACAGCTTGTAAAATAACAGGCATGTGATAAATTCTATCTCTAACTAAACATTTTACCTCGAACTGCCAAAGGTCGAATGAGGCTTCACCCTTAGGAGTCGGTTCTGCTCCAGAGAAAAATGTTATTTTAGGAACTTGTGTGGAAGTAATATTCCGGACTGGTGAGGGTGATGATGGTAACGGAATATAGGGACCAGGATTACTAGGTGTACCGAACCCAACAGTTGAGGTGATTCGATATTTACCTGAAAGATTAAGATGATCCACCCTCCGTTGTTCATCCTGCTCAGATAACTGGTTCTCAGCGTGTTCCGTACTTGCCGTTTGCGGATCTTCATCCCACCCGTCATCCATGATGAGTTATCCGATACTCTGATAATAATAATTCAATACATGCACATTTTATTGTATTCTCGATATGAACAATGAATATGCATGATCTGATGAATGTGGTAAGACAGAAGTGATGATTTAGGACTGGCAATGACCAACGAAAATATTACGGTACTCGCGGTATTAGAGATAACTATAGCAGAGTTACGTAAGCGCACGCGAAAAACCTGCTCAGTAAGCGACCTCACGGAAAACGCATCTACAATACGTCGCCTATTGTTAGCTATAAAATTATCAATACAGTACCAAAACACAATATCCGTTGATGTCAAAATATAGTCACCACCTACAAATCACTATGCAACAGGGAATATTTCCATGTAACAAAAATTCAAATTGAACCGTCATTGGCGTTCATATGAACTTTCGAACACCAATACATACAATATAACAAGTTTCAATATAAGAATACATGCATACATTTTTTTTTTTTTACACAAACAATACAGTCAATCAATAAGATACACGAAAATACTCACACCTAATGCACATTCACCCAGAAAATATTTGTCCTTTTCTGTAAATGTCCCTTGGTCTCCGTACAGCATACATGTAATGTCAGGATTTCAGTCCGACGCGCGCGAACAGCTAGAAGTTACACGATCAGCTGATGACTAGGAAATCAATTGGCCAGTGCACAACAGGAACAAGAACACACAGATAGGATTTCCAGGAATAAAATTATTCACAAGACGCTGGTCGAACAATGAATCACAAAATTTCCCAGTGAAACACACAAAAGCACAGCTTCGTTTCAGCGACAGGTAGTCGATCTTGAGTTGGAGCGGGTGCAGAAGAATTTGTTGTTGCGGTAATTTCGGCCCACCGTAGATTTGCCAATCGTCGATATCAGTCACAAAACTCCCATCGGGCGCCACTTTGTCATGGGGTTCGTGTAATATGAAGTATTAAATATTAAATAAGAGTTGACGAAAGTTTGAAATTGAGCTGTGGGTCATTGTTTGCTTTTATTCGGTGAAGAAAAAGATTTTTTATTATATATAAAATTTGACACTTCTAATGAAAATAATTCAATCGTTTCAAGATTACCATGTTTACTGTGAATTTACATCGAAATGCCATTCTGTCCATGTCTAAGTACCATTGGCTTTCACATTGTCTTTAATGTTTGTTATGTCTTCTCCCAAATGTTTCTTTTTCTGGTATCCAAAATGATCTAATTATTCATATGAAAATGGAGACAATATAATTCGTAATGGATTCTAGTGCATATAATTGTACTCCAGATTTTAGAGGAGATCTCTTTCATAGAATATATAGTTTAACTGCGTGATGAAAACACGAACTGTGTTAAAACACTCTGTGTTAAAAAACTTTTTATATAGTTTCATGTAAATGCGACAGTATTAACAAACTGAACTTTTTATTGTAAACCCTTGAATACATTCAAGTGAGATGGTATGATTCCTCTTCACCAGATAGCTTAGGCACCGTTTCCAATTATCGTTCGCGAATGAATCGTTTATTTCGTCAGATTTTCTCGAAGTCGCGATTTTCCAAGGCGCGAGGGAATGGTTTTTTTTCTTCAAAATAAACGATTCATTCGCGATCGCTGTTCGAATGGTTTTTTTTTTCTGTTGGCAATCGTTTTTCAATCGAGAAAATTCTCGCGAATAAAAAGCGATATCGCGATTCAATCGCTTTTTAATCGAGAAAATATAAACGATTGAAAAAAAACGATTGAGGATTATAGCCGAAAGTAGTACGCCATTGGTTCAGCCTGACTGACCCGCATACACGTTCGAGTTTCTAACACTTCAGTCAGACTATATAAAGTTCGATCATTTTTTCTTCTTCCTTTTCCATTCTTTGCCTAGTGTAAAACTATAGCGTGTTTCTGTACAGTTGGTGGTTATATAGATACGATGGGGATATTGAAATAAAAATATCTATATATATACATAGGAATAATGGTTATGCATATAATTATATCTTCATATTTACATATATTTTGTACGGGACACAGACCCGGATATGGTCAGACTGGGTCATTTGCACTTGCAATTTCGTTTATTATTTTGGGTATTTCTGTGTTTTAAAGCTGGTATTATTCCAGATTTCTTGTGTAGTATTTTTCGTGAACGTTTTTGGCATCTGTGCGGACTGAAATTTTGAGTTGATTCATCAGATTTTCGCTGTACGCGTGGTTTTTTGTCCTACGATCACCATTTTCCTTGTGTAGATAGATGGCGCTGTATTGAATATAACATTGTCATACGGGGTTTTGAGTCTTCGAAAGCACTTAATTATTAATATATAGCGCGGGCTGTTTGTAAAAAATTTCACAACTGGTTAATCCAGTAAGAGATGAAATTATATACTATTCAGTTGGTTTTTGGCTTGAGCTTCCCTTTGGAATCATCCATAGTTCATTTATCAAAATATAAAATTAAAATAAAAAGTATTGTACATATGCGAATCCAACCGTTATATGCGATTCAATCACCATTGTGATATGTATTTGATATAAATATGAAATCACTGCCGAGAATATTCTTATAATAAATAAAATTAACTTGATGGTGATTTTTTTAACTTATTCACATCTCAATAGTTTAAAAACTGTACCAAAGCATGAATGGATACCCTTTCCTAATGTATGTTTTACTATAACAAAATATACATATTTAATTACACTATTTTTCACCTTAATTAACCTAGAAATTCTCGGCTGGAGGGCTAAGCTGTTCTGGGTTATCGCCATGCGCCCATTCACACCTCTATGAAGCCTGTGCCGTAATCATTCTGATGATGCAATCAACGACGAACTCAAATCCACTTATGACCTGTACCCGGTATTCACAAAACAAGATATTGTGACTATCATCCTGTATTGTTTATACCAAGTTGCATGAATATATGAGGAAATTATCGAAAGTATGAAGGGAATGACTGAACATTAAAACATTGTCGACTCACACGATTATTGAATAAACATGTAATTTTGTCATTTACGCTTCGCCAGAGTAAATCTGAGCGCGAACGTCACAGGAATCATGGTACAGGTATATGTGTAGATATTTCCAGCATACGCCCTACTTCGGCTTGTAGGAGACTATAGCTCGTGAATCATATATATTATTCGGTTATCTTGCGCATTTATACAGTATAGTATAGTAATATAGGTTTTTCCATCGACAAATCCGCAATCAACATTACATGTAGTTCCCAGTTCGCGGATAGAGGGGCGTACGACGGCAACACGGCCTATGTGTCAAATATCACTCCGCCTCACGATTCTCTCGCGCCTTGAAAAAAACCGATTCTCTCGCGATTGAAGATTCGCGATCAAGAACGGATCGCGCATGGGTAAACGATTCAAAAACGATATCGCGAGAGAATGGTTTTTTCCAGAAAAGGTTCAATCGTTTCTTCTCATTTTTTTTCTCGATATCCTCGCGACTGATTCGCGATTGATCGTTTTTCAATCGAGAAAATTGAAGAAAAATCGCGACTGAAGAAAAAACGATTAATGGAAACGATCCCTTAGTATTTATACTCGAATTAGTGAAGAATGTAGAATGAGATCTTTCATCAATCACCAACTAATTTGAAATGCTATCAACGAAAAATACGTTTCTTCAACAGTGTGACATACGATACGATTCGATTTTCATGTAACCAAACCATGTCACGGTTCACAATTTCAATTTGTAGATTACGATCCAGGAGAATATGGTCCAGATTGTACTGAGACCTGTGGTCACTGTACCGGTGGAACAGATAAATGCGCGATGGATTCCGGTGAATGTCCGCTGATATCCCCATCCCCAAGATGTGCACCTGGGTTTAAAGGGACTTATTGTAAACAAAGTGAGTGGTCCAAAATTTATATGTCGTGTTTGCAATGTGTGAACTTCATTATTTTAGCAGATTTGCATACAGACTATAATGATATCAAGAGAAATGAATTAATATGAAATGTACATTGGAGACCTACGTGTATTTGAGTTAGTATTACACTGACACTCCGACTACATGTATTTATATAATTCATATTCTCAGCTACCAAACGTCTTTCAGGGGTTTCTCTACCACACAAACACTCATATCTTGATAATATACGAATAAATCATTTTCGTATTGGAGTCTAAGAAATAACTTGGATTGTCAATGGGATTTGGGGGTTCCGTAAAAAATGTGCACGCTCAGCTTGCTACCTTAGAAAGAAATTAACACGGGAAACTTTCGAATTCTTGGCTTATATTTGTAAATTAAGAAATAATTGCTTATTTAACTGCGGTAAAACAAGTAGGATAGATTGCGATGTAATAGGACGAGTCTTCACGTTTGACCACTCAGGCCGTGAAGATTCATTCTATTGCATCGCGATCTATCCTACTTGTTTTGCCGCAGTAAACAAGCAATTATTTCTATTCTACTATACTGCAAACGGCAGAATTGGGGAGATTGTTCGTTCAAAGGAACATGTTCTCATGTAACGATCAAATCAGCATGACAATTAATGTGTTGACCCATAAATTATCAAAGCAGACACCACCTGCAAGTCGCCTGCTAGAAAGGGACGAGTCTGCACAACGGCAGCTAGGGGCACGCTAAAACCCTTAATGTTCAAAATGACGGGAAAAAACAATTGTAACAATTAGAAATACATTTAAGCTATTCAAACCTTAGCGTGAACCTTTGACTTTTAAATAAATTATTATTGTCCCGGTACTTTATCTTCAATGGTCATATCGCAGTGCACGGATTAGCCTATCCCCCCTCTCTGGTCGAGTGCAATTGAGCACGTGAAGAAATGCTGACGTCAAACTATGCGCACCTACCCGTTTATTAAGTGACGTTTATTGGAATTAGATGCCAACTGGGCTTATTTCCTTATATGTAATAATGTTATTTGGTAAAACACATTTGGTGTGGTAAAATTAAAATTAGCCGCACAAAATCTGGTCCTTCGCCATGCTGATTTCCGGCAATAGAGATTAGTGCATTCGTATTTTAATGATACGAGCAAACCTCAAAGGTATGTTGAAAACCGAGTGTAGGTTTGAGATTTCGGATTCCTGTACGTGGAATTGTTATAGTTGATGACAGTTTGGAGGGATATTCTAGATATATTATTCCTTCTTAACTGATATGAAATTTCATTTGTCTATGAATGTAGGTTTTGTACGCTACATCGGGTAACTTCCGTTAAAGGAAAGGTAATGAACCCCCTTAATATGAATATCCGGCAGATATTGATGAATCCATTAATACCCATCTTCATTACACTAAGCAAATTTCTACACTTCCACTTGAAACCTGCCTTGATATATCTGACCACCTTCAGTGTTCAAAATCCGAGGTGTAAATTTTCACCTGCGAAAGAGAGACGAACCAATCGGAACCTGCGCGCCGATTGTGTGTAAGGGGGTATCTTCCTCAAGTAGCTACGTCATCCCTCCTAATATGGTGGTTGTGTTGGTTCAATATATAGGTCAGCCAATCAATAACGCTATTCTAAGACAAATTTCGAAATTTAAATGGATTCGAGGTCAGTGATGCTGGGTCGACATCGGGCCTTACAGACTAGTCTTTCGTATCATGGGGTTCGTGTAATATGAAGTATTTGGACGGACCAGGTAGGTGATGTTGATAACGGCGCTTTATTCATGGAATAATAATCCTGCAAATATACAGTCGGGTAGACTAATATTCAGCTCACACAGCAAAACGTCATCGGCCGGACACACTTTGTCAGTATGTCCAGCGGCATACATATCGTTTTGCAGTTACATTTACTTATATCAGTTGTAATCAATCACAATTAATAGAATGAATTAATTCGTATAGATGCATTAAATTACGAAGCAAGCCTATTCATTACAGAAGACTGCTATTCTCGTCCTATCAATTCAATACAGCAACTAGGTTAGGATAAATACCGTGATAGTAATAGATCAACACACCTGCAAATATACAGTCGAGTAGACTAATATTCAGCTCACACAGCAAAACGTCACCGGCCGGACACACTTTGTCAGTATGTGCCGGGACGAGCAGATACGACCTTACTTATACCTAACCGTTACATAATATAAAGCAGGGGAGAACGGGTCGAGCGTAGTGGCCGAACAATAGAACACGCAGTCGGTGCGAACAGCTAAAACGGTCAGCGCGAGTGGCTACTCAATATGCGGTAAATATGAATAGCGGTGAAATGGACTAACGGCAGAACGAAAAGATATGTAAACTGAACGAGATGTCCGAGCGAATGCGTTTGTGGAAGGATGAATGAATGGTCAAAACAGGCTGTTACAGGTTAGAGCAAGTTAGAGCATTAGCATATATGTACAACATTATAAACGGAACAAATTTAGTGGGGGCAATAATAGACCTGTGACATAGTCCCCCTCTGGGTGAAATGTTGTCCTCAACATTTACACGTACACTACACGTACATCCATACTGGCGTTTCGCCAATCCTCGGACTGATATCTGTCAGGAGGGCGCCTCAACCTACCAGAGCGTCGGATCACTGGAGAAGAACCCTCGGCCGGGACATTTTCTCCTGGCACAAACGAGAGCTATGTTCGGTCTACTGCAACCGGTCCCTGACCGTCTCCTGTAGAGATCCGCGCTGGTAAAGCGATTTCAGGTGTATCTATGCCAGTAGGAGCTGGCGCCGAAACTGGTCGACGATTGGCGGTTTCGTGCCGTGGCGCGAATACCGGAGCGACAGCTCTCAAGCGGCTTCTTAGTTTGGGTCCCGGGGCATGCGTATAGACATCAACAACCTCTGTATCGCTTTTAGTATCTTCTGTCGAGTCAGACTCCAACTGCGTTGGTGGGAGGGAAGTTTTGGTAGGAGTCCGTACCGGCTTGCGCCGATTCGGAGTCGCCGTAACGGGAGCAGGAAGAGATTGAAACGGGAGAAGCATGTTCTCTCTTAACCTTGTAAACAGGTATACCCGCATTGGGTTGAGACTCAACTAAGTAGGGGAACTTCTTCCATCGATCAGCCAATTTATGCTTACCTCGTACCCCAACGTTTTTAACTAAAATCCTATCTCCAGGAGCTACTCTGGATTCGCGGACCTTCAAGTCGTAAGTTTTTTATGTCTAGAGGAAGCTTTTCTGGCCTCCTCGGACGCTAACTTATACGCTACATGAAGTTTACGCAATTTGGCAGCGTGCTGCGTTTTATCTTGGACATTGTCGACGTCGTTCGGGTCGATACCCAGATAGGCTTCTAACGCCAGACGTGGGTGACGCCCAAACATTAGGTAGAACGGACTATAACATGTACGGTTGTGTCTTGTGGCATTATATGCGTGAACCATCGTCGGGAGATAACTCTTCCAATCCGTTTTTTGTTCATCGGTTAGAGTACCCAACATGTTCAGTAGTGTATGGTTCAGCCGTTCACACATGCCATTACCTTCAGGGTGATAAGGGGTAGTTCTAGTCTTTTCAATGCCAGTGATTTTATACAGTTCTTGAATTATCCGACATTCAAAATTGCGGCCCTGATCACTGTGTAACTTTCCAGGTAGACCATAGTAAACAAAGAAATTATCCTGGACGTCGTCGTAGCAGTTTGATTACGAGCGGGGAAGGCTTGAGCGAACCGAGTAAAATGATATGTGATGACCAGAATACTAGAGTAACCCCCCCTTTGATGTTTCAAGCGAGAAGAAGTCGGTACACACGAGTTCCATCGGTTGGGAGGTGGTGATACTCACCAATGGTGTGTACTTGTAGGCTGTGGCGGTTTTTCGCCGTATGCATCGGTCACAAGATTTTACCTTGCGTCGAACGTCTTCAGTCATACCAGGCCAATAAAATCTTGAACGCACTAGACTGTATGTGCGTTCGCGACCCTGATGTCCCTGGTCGTCATGGAGGCTTTTAAGAACTATCTCACGGAATTGTAGCGGAAGAACTATCTGCCAACTCTGTCCAGCGTCATCCACAGTTTTGCGATAGAGAACCCCATCCTTGAGTGCCAGCCTATCCCAGTTCCGAAGCATTGACCTCACTTCCGGCGGTTCCACAGATTGGACTCGATTCGAGGGTTTCACACCAGAATCCAATAACTCAATGACTCTCCCAATAGACTGGTCAGCTCTCTGTAGATTCTGCCAAGTAGACACATCGGACCACAATGGTATACACAACTGAGCTGCAGATAGACACGGAATGTGCTCATCCGGAGGCTGCTCGTCCAGATCCTGC
>JAVTVY010016326.1:0-59366 GCA_036873755.1 Hanleya hanleyi
AGGAGGGCAACATGTGTGACGTCGACAAGTTATTTCAATCTTCCTCATTTTTTGTAAAAAAATTGCATTCAGTATATCTGAAATAAGATTTTAGGCTATCATTATGAACCAATTAAAAGTAAAATAAATATGGTTTACCGATGACACTATACCGTGTGGACATTGCGGGCTTGTCAAACGTTGAAATCGAACGATCAGTCGCTCCGTTGATTGACAGTTGCCGCCGACGACAAGTTGTACATTGCATTGTGATTGACAGATGGAGTGAAGAAATGTACATTCCTATGAGTCGGCTGGCTGTGGGTAAAAACCCGGCCTTACAATACCATCTCCTTTCGTCTACAAATCAGAGACGAGCCAATCAGAACATACCCAACGATTATGGTTTGGGTTCAGGTTTTTATTGGAATCCATGGTCAGTCACAATAGAACAGTTTTACAATGAAGACGTCAACAAATAAAATAGATTAAAATAACATAATATAAATACGAATGAAACGTACAATGATACATATTAAGAAGACACAACGTATCATGAGACAATAATGCCACACTTAAAACATATGGTTGTAGTCGCAACAATGAACGTATAAATCGCTACATAAACAAAGGGACGCTGGATAAAACTTATCCACTACATTTGCGTTTGAAGCAGTGGAATGTTCCTGAATTTTGGATGTCGAGTGGCAGGTCATTCCATGCTCTTGTACCATTATATTTAAAAGAATTATTGTTATACACATCTGCGTAAAGGTCAAGTTTTGTACTAGATCTTGTGCCGTATGTTGATTTTGACGACACAAGAGAAAACTGATCTACTACATGCTTGGGAGCACGATCATGGATAATTTTTCCACATTAAATTACACTTATTAAAAATTAATCTTTGATAAACACTCATAAAACTAAGCTCAGATAGCAAGTCCTTGAAATCACTGTGAGGATGACTATTCAAAACAATACGCATACCTCGATTTTGGATTCGTTGGAGTCTTGCAACATAAGTTTTCGGAGAGTTTCCCCACACATTTGAACAATAGTCAAAGTGAGGGGGTACCAAGGATTGAAATAAGATTTTGCGCGTACTGATATCAATGTAACGAGATACTCTTTTCAGGACGCCAATCGATCTGTTTAATTTGTTCCCCATTTTGTCAAAATGGTTCTTAAATTGGACAATCATACAATTAGTTTTCCCTGTGTGTAGTGATAGTTTGTTCGCCTTCAGCCATTCATATATTTTGAATAATTCAGATTGTAAAACTGATTTGATATTGCTGAAGTCATCGTTTGCATAATGAAAAGTAGTGTCGTCGGCATACATGTTTACTTGGGCAGACGAAAAACAGGAAGATAAGTCGTTTACATAAATAACCAAAAGTAGCGAACCAAGGATCGAGCCCTGTGGTACGCCCGTGTTAACAATTAAAGGATCGGACTCCATCCCGTTCACGAAAGTATACTGAATTCTGTCAGACAGGTAGTTTTGAAGCCAATTTAGTGCCAGATCTGTCACCCCATAGGAAGAAAGTTTGTCAAGCAGGATGGAGTGGTTCCACAGTGCCAAATACCTTCCTCAGGTCGAGGGATACAAGGCCTACAATCATTCGTTTATTCATAGCCCCCTTCAGGTTTTCGGTTACCGGTACTCTCAACAGGCTAGTTTCCGTCGATCGACCTTTACGAGAACCAGACTGCTGTGTTCAAGAAGCTTTTCGCTGGAAGGTACTCATAAAGGTGACAATGTGCCAGACGCTCAAGAACTTTAGACAGTACGGGAAGTATAGAGATTGGGCAATAATTTCCAGGATCCATTTTGCTTCCTTTCTTGAACACAGCACTCACCTTTGCATTTTTCCATACGTTAGATATTTTTTCCATTCTAAGCGATTTGTTAAAAATGAACGTCAAACTATTAGAAAGAGCAGGAGCTGCTATGGTAAGTAATTTGGCTTGATAATTGTCTAAGCCAGTGGCTTTCTTGCATGACAGATTCTTTAGCAAATAAAGAACATCGTTTTCAGATACAGAGTTAAAAGAAAATATCTTCGTCTGATTGGGTAAGTATTAGTGAAGTTAGGACCTATAATGCATAGAAGATATAGCAATGCTATTAGCAAGGTTGACACCAATGTCAACAAAGAATGAGTTAAATATGTTAGACATACTTGTTGGATCTGGTATAGTGTTACCTTCTATATCTAGACTAGTGATACACGATAACTCCCGTTTAGGTAACAGGTCTTTAAGAACTGACCATAACGTTTTACTGTCTCCTTTCGCATCTTTAATACTTCTGGTAAAGAACGTCTTCTTTCCATCTTTTATCATATTGTTCATCTTATTCTCCAGATCTTTATAGAGTCTTCAATGAGCAGGCAAGTTAGTCTCGATGTATTGAATATGTGTTTTGTCCCGGGCATTGCTAGCAAGATCAATATCGTCTGTGTACCAAGGGTTCGCTTGCTTTTTGCTTGAAACCATAAAACGTTTGGACGGGCAGTGCTGTTGCACAACGTCATCAAATAACAGTTTCCATGCATTGTAGCTGGCCTCGATATCTTCAAATATTTCGATAGTATTCCATGGAATTGTAGATAAATATGCAGAAATTTTTTTTCATTCAATTTTTTTAAACTCTGAGTAGTTACAAATCGATGGTTTCCATTAAATTTTTTTGGTTCCCAGAATAATAAAGTTCATCAGGTGATCCGCTACTGAGACACACGCCACTATGTATAACGGGACGTATTCTCTCAGTACCGGTAGTTACGTCATTCCTAATATGGCGTTTGAGTTTAGGTCAATGACGTCTCGTGTCTGTTTTTTTAATTCTTGGAACAGAGCAGGTGGGCCGATATATCAAGGTTAATTTGAAGTGTGAACGGAGAAGTCGACTTGGATATGAAGATGGGTACTTTATTGTTACCTAAAATATTTTCGTGAGGATACTGGTATCTGTTTTTTCTGCTGAGGTTTCGACAAAAAAAATAGTGACGTTCAAAATCTACACAACTAAAGAGATTGTTATGATTGCCTTCAATCGTTGACGTCGGGTCGACACTGTCATAATAATCCAGTGAAATTACGGATAAAAGGCCTGGTAATCAACTGTCCGGTATGTTACCTGTGAACTGTGATTTTGTAATTGGATTTGATACATTTTAGCGACTGGAGCCTTTGTGATCTTGTTTTACTCTCATTACGAATCCAGGGCATTTCCCCTTCGGGATATTTTTACCATTAGAACATTTTCCCTTCGACATTTTCCCTTCCAGAAATTTCCCCTTCCCTGTATATCTCTTGGGGATTTCTTTCAATCAACGGTAATTAAAACGTAAATATAAAAATAGATATTTTGCCACATATACAGCCTATGTGGCTATCATAATGTGACAAAGTTCGCATGTCAATAAAATATATGAGACTTACAATACTGATAAGGCAACAGGTAATAAAGTGGGTGACGCAGGCTCAACCCATTGTCATTGAATATTACTGGCTGATTGTACTTGCATGGTCAAGGACTCAAAGGCTGAGAAGAGAATAGTGACCAAATTTCAAATTGTGACTAATGAGCAGATTTATTCTTAAGTTACACTTTCGAAGGCTAATATATTTAATGTTGAATAAAATCAAATACAAATAAATACTGAAGAAAATTCATATTTTCAAAAACTAAAGACAGAATTATATATAGATATGGTCATTTTAACCTTTTCAATGTTGATGACGTGCAGTGCACGTCACTGCTTTCTCTCCTCATTGTGTTCATGACGTGCAGCGTACGTCCAAGCTCGCAGTCGTTCTGTGACAGTGACGTTGCGTCGGCGGGCGTAATTCTGTGCATTGAGAGACACGCTGATCAAACTAGAAGGTAATTCCGTTGTTACCGGCACATCCGCAAATGGCATTTCCTATTATTTTGACATCAAAGCATGGACGACACGTCCAAGTGTACAGTATTCTTGTAAAGGCCGCGACATGGCAGGAGAACCCAGGTTAAACAGTGAAAGGGTTAATAGAATAAATATATCTATATTTGTTTATTATTTTGTATATTTATACATTATCAGAAACATTTACATCGCCGAAAGGGGGAGATGCCCAAGTAGGAAAATGTCCAGAAGGGAAAATGTCTGCGCACCTCAGACTCATAGCTCCGAACGGTAACTTTTAATTTATAGTTAAGATGACTGGGGATACAGACAATACTCCCGCGAGGCAAAACAAAACATCCACTGACACCTCCACTGAAAAAACCCACATTAAGTGTAAAATAAGGAACAAACGCAAATATTTTCACTTACTTTTTTAGCCACATCCATAGAGATGAACAGTACACACATGCATATGTGCTATAAGTTTTATAAATTCCCTACATGATGAATATAACTGATGAACCAAATTCATAACTTTCATGTGGATGAAAAAAGATAAATATATTACTTGAACACATTAACAGTTGCACTCAATTAACAGTATTGTGGAGGCTCTGCTAACTATCTTGTATTTCACTCGTAACTTGCCAAAGTTTTACAATTGATCTTTCTAATAACAAAATGGTATCTATTCCAACCTTTAACTTGTTAATGATAAACATAAAATATTACTTGTTTAAATCTATCATCATGTCTATGTTCAATATAATAATTTTATAATGTGTAATTTTATAGTGTGTCTAAGGAAATATTATGTTTGTAGACATGGTACAAAATTTGAAAAAAATGAAAGTCAGAATATATATTTTTTATACAAGGTGGGATTTTGTTCGTATTTTGAGTTTTGGCGGGTTTGTCATGGGCCCTCGATGCCTGATATCTGGTGGTCATGTGCCTTTCATCTGTAATTTCTCGGAATGAAACAGTCTGTGAAGGCAATAATCTTTGCCATAGAATTTCCGCGACTGTAAAGAGCTTCTCAAAAGTCAGAAACTACTTTTTATATTTGTGAGTAGTGGGCAGGGTTCACATTTGCCTCACAGACAAGTACACTTTTATCGAATGGAATTCACGAGTCATTTCCAAGAGTTGAACTGTCAATCAGAACAGATTAAAAGACGACAGCTCATTTGAACACCAATATCTCAAACACATGTCATTTATAGCGTTCAAACGGCCTCTCAGTTACTCAACATTTTCCGTAAGACCGTACAAGATTGTAACACGTTACCGCTTCCGTACGGAATGGATAATGTTGAAACTATATTATATTCCATGATAAAGGATTTCCAATGTCAGTTGGATAACATTTTATTCTACCTCCATTATAATACAGCACTGCGTTGTTCTTTGCTACAGTATAAGAAAGCCGTATTCCAAAAATTCAAATACTGACAATATCCCTTACTAAACGGTATGGATTTTAAATGTCTATTAAGAATTTTGAAACTGATATTATTCTCGTAAACATGTTTATTTATTCATACCATTTCCATTTGCTAACTGAATCTATTGAGTTCGCCTATGACAAAAGCATACTGTCCACGCAAATCCAACATAACTGACCGCATGAATAATAAATAATTTACTCAGCCATTGCCAAGTTCACTGTTTACTGACGATGTTAATAATTCGTATTATTTAGTCCGAACAGTCTGAGAGTATGGTCGTGTAAATGTGATGTAAGGCGATATATTTATGTCTCATAGCAGATCTGAGCTTGTTCAAAACCAGAGGGGAATGTGGACATTACTGGTAAGTCTCAGGCCCTCGTTTTATCAGATTATATGATTTGCGAAAAACATCCTCTTCATTCATATATAATAAACCAAACGTTTCAACTTGTCTCATATGTGAACAATTTTAAGCATGGTCAAGACAATGTAGGTCGTATGAGCTTATTGTTTACATCAGAACGGAGGTTAGGGAATCTCAAGGATAGCTACGGACGCCATGCCCCTAAAAATATACAATTTGATATTTTAGAGACAACTAAATGAAACATATGTATTTTCAGTGTAATATTTAATGCAAATATTACTTCACTAGTTTTCCAGGTCCATGTCAGGAGAAACAAACTGGACAGTTCGTATTCAGCTGCTGATAAATACATGGGTTAATGGTCGTCTAAAAGTAGCAAGAAAGAAGAGGGGTTTTTTTCTAAGAGTAAGATTCTGGGTCTCCAATACCTTCAACATGGGCATCTGGACAATCGTCGTCGTCCCTTTTTGATAGAGGATACCAGGGGCTAACAGGGACCTGAACAATCACTGAACTGTTCTAGAACGCAAGAACAGTGAAGAAATCATGCAAATAATTGTTTAATCTTACTATTCTTGGCAATACGTGAGGGAAAATTTACTCGGGTTCGCATTGGGGGCTGGGATCTGATGATAATGATAATGTATCTGATGATAATGATAATGTATCTGATGATAATGAATCCACATTTTGGTCATTATTTGGTGATGATGTATTCAAATCTTCGTCATTATCTGATGATAATGTATCCACATTGTCAAAATTATCTCATGATAATGTATACACATGGTCGTCATTATATAATGATAATGTATCCACATGGTCGTCATTATTTGATGATAATTTATCCACATTTTCGTCATGATCTGATAATAATGTATTCACGTGGTCGCTATTATCTGTTGACAATTTAGCCACATGCTCGTCATCATCTGATGATAATATATTCAAGTGATCGACATTATCTGATGATAATAATGAAAATTACAATAGAAGACATGTCAGAAGTGATTTGAAATAGTGTAGCTGTAAATGCAGTTGGGAGTCATCTATATATTCAAAATATTATTAACCTTGTGATTGGCAAGATAACGCTAATATATGGCTTTTCTTTTATACGCAGATCATATCCCTCGGCATAGCCTCATCTCGAAAGGTGACCAGTATGACTCGTAAGACAAACAATATTCTGAATTAGAAATATTTATTTTAATGAATAAGAAAATGTATTAATGTCCACGTCTCCAAGAACATGGACTTATTTTGACACTCTAAACTGTAAATTAAAACCTGCAATTTTGATACATATCGTATAGGTAAACTGGGCTCATGTGGTGTCCCAAACTCCTCAGATCGCGAATCATTATGAGATCTCAGATTTCAGATCGTCTTTCATATCCTTTACTTGGTTGGGAGACAGGATTGTCATCTGTTAGAGGTAGAAGACCTCTTGCGAATGTCATTGCGAATTTCATTGTGGATGTGTAGGTAATCATGAGAATGTCCATGTGAATATCCCTTTTGTTGCCCGTCCGAATATCCCTGTGAATGTGTGCTTGTGTGTGTTCATGCGAACGCCCTTTTGAATGTCCATTTCGAATGTCTTTGTGAATGTCCTTGATAATGTCCAGTTGAATGTCCTTGCGAAGGCAAAACCAAAATTCTCAATCTTGTACGAATAATGACATTTCTGACGCGTTGGCTCGATTCTCTGAATATTTCCAGGACATTTCGTGATCCTGCAAAGAATTTCTTATTTTGCTGAGCTTTTATTGGCGGTGTACCTGCATAGGAATTCTTGGGCGTTCCACAGCATATGTCCTATAGCAAGTAGTCGTACATTCATCAGTCGTCCATTGAAGAATTTCCGCGTCCATAATTTAAAGCCATAATTCGTATAATAGCATTATCACCAAATTAAAAAACACGCATAGTATACATAAACTTGGGCCAGTTTCCTGCAAGAGAAAAAATGTCCACATATTTCAATGATGCCGACAAGACATCATGATGTTTCAAATATCAAATATATTTGAATATATCAATATATCAAAAATCAAATCCGTAAAAAAAACCCTCCATTCTCACTATATGCAAAATCGTTATAACGGATACAAATTAATTTTCTCTGGAAGAAGTGACAAAGGTTATCTTTTTGAAATCTCTCCGTGGGCACATTGGGTTTGTTGATTGTTCCTCGCTAAATTCAGTTTCCACGCCGAGCGCCGCTTACTGACGTAAAACGCGGCAATATGCTAGTCTCCCTCAATCCGGATATTTCCCATTCTGGCACTGCGCTGTTTTGAGTTACAGCGCAGTGCCAGAGAAATTGGGACTCTTCTACGTGGAGAGATGAATTTAGTCCATACACAGAGGTTTGGTAGGGTCAGAATACCAGTCAGAGATACCAAAATATATGATCCTGTATTACTGGTTCAATAATGTGGCAAAATGTACTGGATTTGGACCAATGGGCTTTTCTCTTCATTTATAAACTTATTGGTAGCAAACGTGTTTCATAATTATGAACAACAGAAAAAAATTTCATCACTTTCAAGGAAGGCTGACCCAAGCATAGGACACGTGAGACACCTGTTTGCCACTTCAAATATGGAGAGTTCCACATTTTCCCCATGTCAAAATTGGGTATTGCTGCTGGCTCTCAGTGAACATCTCTTGTCTCTTCTGCACTGTCCAGTTTCTCAGACCATTGTTCCTTGGTGTTCAGATATCTTGAGGTCTAGAAGCATGGATTTATCCGTTTTCAACTGAATGTCCATAATGCCATAACGAGCGTGATATTAAGGGAGGTTGGCAAAGAGGTTCAACGTCATCACCATTGGTGTCTTCAGTGAAATAGACATGGAAAATGGTGGCTAGGGGTTTGATATTGCACTTGGCTGTGCAGATTTCGTCTTCACAAATGTGATGGCAGTGTGTGTGTTCGTTATCTAGAACGCTGCATGTGTACTCAAGAAAGTTCTCAGTGGAGTTGCATGAGCGCATGTGACGCAAAGCAACAACATACAACTACGATGTGTTTGATGAAGTTACGGCGGCAAAACCTCAATTTGTGGTTGCGCGAACGCTTTGACCAGTATGCGTGCCATAACAATTAAGCACCTGTATAGACAACACGGGCATAATTGTAGATTTTATCAAATTCATCGTTTTATAAGCAGTACACATACGCCTAACTCATAGTGCGCAAATGGATGTTCATCGTATATGCGCAGTATGATTGGAATCTACGATTGTGGAAAGATCGGACAGTATTCCGCTTCGCCTTGTGGGGTTGCAAAACATTGAATTACCGTACCATGCCGTGACAGTGTAGGCCAGATTGTGATACGTAAGATGTAGACGGGCGACCAATGACTACACCGAGCGTACAAAATGTTCTTTAGGCCGTCACTTATCGAGATATATAGATCCTAGATTAATCATAGGATATTTGTTTTGGAGAATTGCCTGAGTTCAGATTCAGTAAATTGGAAAATAATAGACAAACTTATATTAAAAAAGAATATGCATAAAATAAATCTGATTCGCCAGAAATGCTTCTATCTACATTTTCATGCTCAAAAATTTACCCATATGCATCAACGATTTTGGTGAAGACTACATAAAAATAGATCAGCATAATGCGCGTTATCCAAGATAATTCTAAATGTTAAATTTTGAATTATTCCAGAATCGTCTAACATGAGAAGGTACCTAGTATCCAGTGACAGAGCCGGGGACAGAAGCGTATCAGATAATATCTGCAGATCGAATGGCGGATATCTGGTCAATCTCGAGTCTAAGCAAACAACAGCATTCCTAAATAAATTGGAATATTTAATCAAGGATAGGTGAGACTTTCATACTATTGCCATGGAGACCAATGTCAAGGCGAGCACTCCAACCCCCCACCCCCGCCTTAATCCACGCCATTTTCAAACCATCCATGATTAACATGTCTGTATCGTTTGTGTATTTACCAAATGTATATTTCCACATCGAAACTGGCATCATGCGATACAATTTCTCAATATTGTTCTCAAATGCTATTCCAAAGATAGGATAGGGTATGTCATATTGTACCCCAGTCCAACTGAAAAAAAACACTTAGAAATGTGCGAAGAAGGGTCTGGAACATTGACAAGATACGTGGCAGTTAGTCCCTTTACTGCCTAACCTTCATAAGTTACAGCTGGTCATCCTGTGATCTGCAATCGATAATAACAAAAATCCTTGTCCGTAACAGTAAAGTTGATGGTATTTAAATCAATGTACAGGGTGAAACAAAACACTTTCCATCTGTGGTTTTGTTAATTTGTTCATCTTAAGATATAATTTATTGTGTATATGAATATAACACAACGAAGGGTACTCCCTCTCTGTACTATATCCACCCATTGTTTGTTTTATTCATGGACAAAAATATACATATAATGTGTATATACCAATGACGCTCATGGATAGAAAGTGCATTCTCTATATGACATGGAAATACATACGGACACAGGAATGAGACACTTCACATGTTTAGCTGTTTTCGGGTATCTCTGTTGCACTTTAAGACTTTCTCTCCGAGAGTTGTTACTTGGCATTGGAAAAATGTGCACCAGAAATATCTGAAATAGATAAACAGTGAAGAGTCTCATTCCTGTTTGTTCATCAACTGCTGTGTTCACCCATTTCTGCGTTATATAGAGAAGATCCACTTTCCTTTCGTGAGTGCCATTGGTATATACACAATATATGTATATTTTCCTCCATGAATAAAACATACCATGGTTGAATATAGTGGAGAGATGAAGTAACCTTCCATGT
Source organism: Hanleya hanleyi (assembly GCA_036873755.1). NCBI lineage: Eukaryota > Metazoa > Mollusca > Polyplacophora > Lepidopleurida > Hanleyidae > Hanleya > Hanleya hanleyi. The sequence goes on from JAVTVY010016326.1 coordinate 10,521, forward strand.
GTTATATTCATACACGATAAATTGTAACTTCATATGAATAAAAGAACAAACCACAGGTGGACATTTTTTTTACTCGCCCTGTATATGTGGAATAATAAATTTCCACTCCGAAAGATTTCAACGTATTCCTGGTTCCGTGAGACAAAGTGGGTTCACCACAGAGTAATTCTCGCACAAATGCGCGTTCAAGAGGATGTTATAATATTTTGTTTGTCGAATGCGATCGCAACATTTCTAATGTTCATGTAGTCGATTCTTGACAGCTAGCTTTCTGGACATGCCATGTCCACATATAGAGAATGACCGGAATGATCTGGCTACCTCTGTGAATCTTTCGGAACCTAACGTTGGTTCAAACTTATTACAGTGTTTGTTACCTTGCTTGAACTCATAAAAACTTGCCTAAGTTGGAATAATCGATGTAAATTGTAACTATGTTCAGCAACCAAATAAGAGAGGCTAATTAAGAATGTCGTTGGGCAACAGTGTTAAACCTCCCCACACGCGAGTGAAGATGGGGTGATATGTGGTGTAGGGTGGCTCATAGGGGACATGCATTTTATATTAACAATAAATAAATAAACTGTTAAAATGAAATGCATGTCTCCTATGAGCCACCGTTGGTGGTGGGATAAAACTAGAACATTTACCTTATGAGGACAATAAGAGTTGAAACGGCAAATGTTATGACATTAACACGCACCACTGCAAATTTATATAACAATGTCGTGACATGAGGACCACCAATGACCCAAATTGCTTTCGGTCAATAGTATGCTCTTAATGTCCTACCATAGGACAAAGACCATAGAATAAATTTAATTAAATTGATTCTGCGGTCTCTGTTCAGGACATAAAGATAAGACGCACTTATATATATAGTCATATCCAAATTGGACATAGTGGGATTTTGAACATTAGTGGTGTTTACAAGGCGCGAACATGCATAGCGATGGAGTGTCAAAATGTTTACCAAACACATCTATCTCAAGTGATTAGATTTTCACTAGCTTTACTTTTTCTTATTTCGTCGTGGAAATGATTTTATGACAGGAAAAAGTTCAACAATTCGAAAAAAATGCGACCCCTCGAAGTAAATAGAGTGGATAACTTCAAAACGGAGGCAAACTTTAAAACATGAGGCACGCATATTTATAGTTCTAGATATGGAGAGCGTTGCGTCCAAATTTCATGACTTTGCGCTCAATAACAAAGGAGTTATCATATGCCCAATCTGAAAAAAAAACGTGGTGAATAAAACAGAGAAAACGAGCAAATACTACCGTGGAGTGATTTTCTTCAATTTATGGCCGTAGTTCCTCAAACCAAGTTAAATTGCTTATAACCAGTCTAAATCTTACTTAATTTTCAATATTATTTGTTAAAAAGTTTGCAGAAAGTTAATTATTTGACCAATTGATTAACATGTGTTAGATAAACATGCGTGACCCACCTGCAGTGCTTGCCGACAAATCCAGTCTTAAGTGAAAATCTCCAGATTTCTTGTCAGACAGTTCCTTTTGAAAGCTTAATTTTTTGTATAAGGAATTTTTTTTCTCATCTTTTGTACACCATCCTATAGAGTATATGAGTATTTATATCAGATGAAAGGAACATTTTGGAAGTCTGTTAGAAACCCTGGGCCCTTAATGCCAAGACATACAATATGACATGCAATACTCTACATACTAAAAACAAATACGCATGCCTCTTTTCCTATAATTTCGTTTCAGAGTTCCAATGCTAATAGGTTGAAGAGATCGCGTTGCTCGTATATATTTGAATTATTGAATATCTCAGCTGTGGTAATCTAGGAACAAAATTAATTCATAGAAGAAACAGGAATGGTAGTCTTAAAAGTGCTGTCATTGCAGTGTTTTTTGTTCTTCGCAAACCAGCACGTCTACCCTAGTTTTATGCAAGATGAACAGCTTGCAGAAAACATATAACTCGTTCATTTATTGCAATTCAATTGAGCAAAAACTGATATGTTGTCAAAAATCTTATCGCTAATTGTAACCTTACACGTGACCATTTCAGAGAGCTTTCTTACGAACATCGCTATTATACCAGTCTTCAACGCGTCGGTGACTCTATCATGTGGGATCCTAACTGCACCATCGCATCCAAGGACTTTCTGGATTCCTGGAATGTATCACTTGGTGAAGACAACGTCGGTTCCTGCTTTCGCTTATGGTACGACGAGGGGGGCATGGGATTTCATTCCCCGTGGAAAGGCAAATGGTTGTCCTGTTCTGCAAATCGCCGCTACATTTGCCAGGTTGAAGCGCAGGGTAAGGAAAAAGTTGGTACATAAATCGGGATATATTCCCAGAATTCGTCGTATGGTATACATGTCGATTGTGACAATGTAGACCACGTAGGGGAGTAGATCACGTGTCTATGGAGCTATAATACGTATATTTTTAGAATTATTCAGAACCGGTTGAATATTCTCACAATAGCATCCAGGCACATCAGATTAAGATAAAGCAATCAAAATATTTATATCTGCCAACACAGAACCATTTATAACCTATCCAAATCGAAATATGTCTGACGAATATGTTGACCTGTCATATGGTTGGGCGACGAAGGGTGATCCTTAGGCTAGAGAATAGACTGTTGGTGCCTCCAAAAATCCATACCAATTCAGTACAGCAAAAGGACCGTGTTACAAATATTGGAGATGATTCCCAAGATTATGTTCTCGCTTCTACCCCAATTGTCCACCCATACCCTATCCTGGATAGGGCTTATTATAGGCTCCATTTATCTGATAAACTGCTGCCATTTAAAAAAAAAAGGTATGATGAACCCCCATTTCTATTTCATATTTCGTAAGAATTATATAAATTCTTTGACATTGGTATAGCTGTCTAATGGGATTTAAATCCGAAAACGGGATCTTTTCCTTACTAATCCATGGAGCATAAACAAATTACACAATATTTCTATAATTAATATGATGACAAGGTATTACTGACTGATCCACTTCCTTAAAAATAATGTTGAAAAAAATACATGTGGATGATCGTTAATCATAGAAAGAAAAGACTGAAACTATATTAGATGAATGATATAGACATTCGATAGACATTAAACTAACAATGGCGCCGACTGGTGAACTTTATCAGCAATGCCGTCCGGAAAAGCAAATCAGTGGTCCTCGACCGGTCAGTACCGGATATTCCAGCAATCAGTGTCCAATAATTAAATCTCATAACATTCGAAAAATATATTTTTTCATGATAGCAGATAGAGGGACCAACAGCACTTAACCAAAACAAGTGTCTACATGAAAAAAGTCGGCTACACGTAAAGCAGGATGTCTGTCTGGAGTAGTATTCCATCAGATATTTAGAGTACAAGAGTATACGCGAACAATGACGGGGATCTTACTCTGGCTGTAACGCAAGTATACAAACAAATACGCCAATAAAGCTATATACATCTTCAGACAAGGGGAATAACAGAATCCAGTGAAAGACAGGGGGTGTTGGAAAAATCTCGTCAAACATAACTGAGTACTGCCCGCAAGCATCATGACATGCAGCACAGCTGGGACGAACGTCTTGTGATACAGGCTGCCTGGATGTCCGTTGAGTGACGCAAGACACGTCACAATGGAAGCTGATTCTGGTGAATAGAAGGTCATACTACTAGTAGTCTCCCTTGCCTTAAAGCAACGGACACTACAAAATGGGACCGCTTGATCCATGATTTGATGGAACATCACTACGCCAACGCGCTTCGGCTGGTGTAAGTCCGCAAACAAGTCCACATGTCCGACACAGACAGAAGTGCTTAAAAAGACAGGATTAATAAATAAACTGCAGATTGTTTACTGTGGATGTTTAAACAATGAAGATCTATCAAATATATTGCTTAGTACACTCCGAACACCGATCGCTTGTAAGTGGAATCTGTCATGAAGTCAGTCTTTTCTGCCCTTCTTTGACACTGATTGACCAGGATTCTAAGCGTCAGACACTAACGATCGGTACTCCGAGCACCGACCGTTTGAACTAACGCGAAGAGCAGGCAGCATCAGCATCAGCCAGGAATATATTTTCATTGAAACAAAACACTCTGGGCTTTTCGCTGAACAATAACACAAGCCAGACACAATACATACTGGATCCTAGTGACTATCTGATTCTGACTTCCCTTAATAATCCTCGGTATATTCACTGACGGACAGTGAATATCGAATCTGACTGTTGCATACAGTGCAGTCCAGAAAAGACTTTACATTAAACGCGAGCGTCACGCGAAAAAATTGAGATTAGAATTGACTGTGCCAATGTTTTTGTAGAACGCGGTCAAACAAAAAAAGAGATGCGATCTGCAAAATGTTTGACCCAAGTGACATTTCTGAACACGCGCCTGTCTTTTTTTCTCATCGCGTCGACGATTTCGGAAGTGGCGCATAAAGTTCTACTGTAGGGAAAAGGGATTAATTCATTTACACAATTGTACTTATCCTGGCACAGTTGAATTCCGACATTCATCATCGACGCTGGGACGCAGTAGCCTTCATAGCTCTTTTGAGACGTTAGAGGGATCTATCGAGAATGCGGGCAGTTATTGTACAAACTCGCGCTTGGAATAATCGACCAATCTTCTGCGGTCACGTCAGATTTATGTAGCGACGAGTTAATTTAATCTCTCCACGCGACTGATTTATTTCTGACCGCGTCAATGAAAATTACAGGCGCGTTTGCCGATTTGGAGGACGCGTGTGTAATATTTTCAATAGATATTTTGTTTTTGATTTGACGCGACTCATACGCATTTCTCTGTCGTGATTATGAATTATACCCGCATTTATGTTTTGGTTTTGTCTCATTTAAAAACAAGTCTTTTCTGAGCTATACTGTATGTAATTTTTGGCGATTTGATTGTAACAACCATGGACACACCACTCAACGAGACAATGCTATAGCCAGCGGCTGGAACAAACACCGATATATTAGCAGTAGGGTAAAAATGCCGTCCCGGGACACATCCACCACCTTCGCCTGCGTGCCACCCATTAACAATGACATAATGTCAAATGACTTACCTATTAAGGGCTAACACTTCTCTTTTGCAGTAGGCATATGCATTTTATTCTGGCTAATTTATATTAAATTAATTAGAATAATTTTACAAACATACGTCGCTATTTGTGCTATTTTATTTTATAGAATCATGCAGTATCTCGCAATACATGGGTAACATCGAAGACATAAATATATTGTCAAGAGTTTCTGTGCCGGTAGTGGATGAACATGAGTGCAGGCAGAAATGCAACAGTATGATGGTTGACGAATCAGAGTGCTGGTTCTATATGATGGAGTTCTCCGTGTGCCAGATCTATTTAGCCCAATCCCAGCCGGTGAACATGTATTTGTCTCAGCCAGTAATTACCTCTCGTAAACACACGCCCCCAATATATTACAAGGACTGTATCGGTACGTGTCGCTTTCTCATTCTTCAACATGGAAAGAATATCCATGTCATTTTATTTTCTGGTCAACGCTAGTGTCGTTCTAAACACCTTTTTCGCAAAATCTTCGGCAAATTCATCCCCCTTTATTATATCATGATGAGCGTTGTAACTTTATATGTGTCTGTAATGTGGCGTTAAGTGCCTAAACCGTATTGCGTATGTCAGATACTGTAGTTACATTATGGGGTTTACGCTCCCATAGTTTTAATACAATATCACATTGCCACACTGTCACAGTTGGAATTTGAATACTTGTGCATTTGATCACAATTTAACTATACGGAGTACTATATTCACTTATAAATGAGATAATTATTTAGGGAGATAGATAGAGAGAATAAATGATCCGTTAGCGAGATTCGCACACTCTATACCTCTCCTTATATATGTAGATATAATTGTTACTCATACGTTTCAGATATTGTTGTGCAGAAATCATTCCAGGCTGACCCTTTGTATACCTCTATAGATGAGCCATGTCAAAATCCAGGTGAGACATCGATTAATGATGATTACACTTGAGAATGGAAAACGATTCTGGCGGTGATATAAGGCATAGTGTATTACCAGATAAATTATAGCAATCAATCCCTATTGTGGGAACAAAACCAAACCGAGCAGAGTGATGTCATGTTGTAAAATAGCCAATTAAGAATAAACTTTTGTATTTACGCCGTTTCAATTCTGATACCCCTGTTCAAGATTTTTCGATTTTTTAATCTGTTCTTTCTTTCGGCATGCAGGTAACAACACCGTAGTCCCACTGGACAACATTGATGCCATTCCCACTCTGAAAGCAGTATTATCCGTGCTGCCGAATGTACATGCAGACACCACCGAGCCAGTCATAGAAACAACGTATGTTGATGGTATATTGGCGCAGGAATCTACCAGTGATGTGTTCTCGTGGACCAAGTCGAAACATTCAATCGCACCAGATCCAGAGACTGACGATCACTTTTTCTTTGCCACGACCATGATTGATCTTGTCCCCATCATTGCTCCGACTATGACTGATCATGTCCCCATCATTGCTCCAACTATGACTGTTCATGTCCCCGATATTGCTCCGACTAGGACGGTTCACGAACTGCACTCCTTAAATGCCCAAAAAGTGGAAGAAGCACTGTTTAGTGCAATGACTTTCCCAAGCCTTGGATTTCATGAAGCTAGCACATTTGATCCTATGCTGGACACAAGCTTAGCGCCTCAGTTATCTTCAGAAACCAACACCCGGAACACAAATTTGGGACGTCGAAGTAAATCCGATTCGCCGCCCAATGGGGAAATGCCTGTCTTATATTTCAATACGGAAACAGACGACTTCGCTAATGATATATCCAATGCATCCCAACCTATGCCGATCATTCCCACTGAACACTTGGATGATAGTATATTAGCCGGACTCACCAACTCGATCCTCTCCTCATCAATGCCTATCCTGCCGCCAGATAAGCCGGCTCCCTTACGAGCATGCGCCTATTTCTCTCGAGTCGAGAATCAAACCGAGGAAGAAAAGATGGAGTTTACCCGACAGCTGGTTGCTAACCTAACCATCGACACCAAGAATACATCTGCTTATTTGAGAAAATACATATCTGCCCCAGACAACAGACCAGCAGCCCGTAACCTCGGTAGTTTCGGAGTGGTAATGCTAGTTATTGTCTTCGGTGGTTTAGTATTGACCGATGTTCCAAGATTCGTCTTGTTTGTCAAAGACAATTTAAATTGGGGACCAAAGCGAACTGCACCCTTGTCCATTAAGTGATTGTTCGCGCATTGAATATATATATACTTCATTTCTTATGTAAACTGTTTGCGTAGAACATCTTTGACCAACTGTCTGGAGCGACTACATTAATTTAAGATCTAGCAATTCAATTAATAATTCAGTTTAAAAAGCAAGAGTCAAACTATAATTCTTACATTATTAATAGATCCGTCCGTCTGTATGTGCACCTGTTTATTGAAATAAGCTTAACACAGAAATCGCCCAAACAAATAGTCTACATATTATTCTGTCATTCTGTGGAACCTTGATGAATCGTCTAACTATGAGGCAAAATATGCTGAACAACCTACTTGAATTTTGTCAATTGTCAGCGTTTTCCATGAGGGATTTCACAGAATAGTAAACGGTATGATTACGTTGACCAAAAATATAATTTGGAGTAATGCAGAGTAATTAATGTATCATCCTTGTCATAGAAATACTGGACTGATTCTGGCTAACGTAATCATGGTTTTGCTAGGATCAGAAATCCGTTGTATAAAATGCTAAGAATCGTTAAAATCAATTTGAATACTGCAATAGAATAGAAATAATGTTTTCATAGGTGTGCTCAATGGTTATTTTACGCACGGTTAGTTTGAGAAAGTTTATATTTTAGGGCAAAGGCGACGCTCGCGCCCTAAAATTTATAAACTTTCCGAAACTAACCAGGCATAAAATAACCACTGAGCACGCCTATGAAGACATTATTTCTATTCTATTGCAGCATTCAAATCGATTATCACAACAAAAATTATAATGGAAGGTTGACAAAATATGGTAAACTTCGACATCCTTTCTCCCCTTTGTTGGAAAAACTGGTCCACTGATATTGGCATGATGCTCTTGTTTCGGTTGGCGTTTCAGTAGACGAGTTTATGTGGTATCTCAAATGGGGGTTGATTGTCAGCTGAGTCAGGCTTTGAGGAGCATACGTGGATATAGGTCTTTGTGTCGCTTTGTTGATCAATTTCACGATGGAAACAACAGTTAATCTTGAGAAAGAAATTAAATCTTGTAATTTATTTGTTTGTCTTATTTAATTGTGACTTGTATGAAAGTAGACGACCCTTTCCTCACCCGACTCGTGAAATAGAATCTCCAAATGAACCCCTACACTTGAAACATGTACATTTCACACGACTGTGCTAAAATACTCAATAATTGCACAGTTAGCAAGTTGTTATAGACACAAATGTTATAGAATAAGTTGTTAAGCATATTTATAGCCTTCTTATTATAAAACTTTTGGGTAAAACTCGTAAAACACAGCTTATCACGTGGGACTACTTTTGGCCGGTTTCTGTTATAGGGGGCGCTAGTAGTATGCAAAGGTGATTTCGACGCTTTGGCTCGTCACTGCGCATGCGCGAGAAAGTGGTGTGCGCGGGACATGAGGTCATGAGGAGGTGTGCGCAGGAGTGTTTTGTGCAAGTGTATGACGTCACTTCCGGTCTGGATGAATAGGGCGTGACCTTGGGGGCACGTATTCCTCCGCGGTGATGCGGTCTGGCGGTGATGCGGTCGGCCTCCGCGAACCGAAATTAGTCCCAAAACCGTGGGTTTTCGTGAGAATGTTCGGCAATCTGTAGGGACCGCTAATGGATCGATTGGGTCGAGTGAGGTATCAATGTAAAGCATGCGTGAAGGCGCATCTACCGGGCTGGGTGTGACATGGAACTGACGTCATGCTGAGCATGCGCAGTATAGAAAGGGTATGGAAACAGACGTTTTGGGGTCTAGGGGAGCCACCAGTGGGCCGATGGAGTCGTATGAGGTATCAATGTGAAGCATACGTGAGGGAGCATCCACCTGGGCTAGTGTGTCGTTCGTTTTCAACATTCTCCGCATGCGCAGACAGGGAATTGTGGGAAAAGGGTGTGGAAATAGACGTGTTGGGGTCTAGATGGGCCACTAGTGGGCCGATTGGATCGAGTGAGGTATCAATGTGAAGCAGTCGTGAAGGAGTATCCACCTGGACTAGTGTGTCGTTCGTTTTCGACGTTCTACGCATGCGCAGACAGGGAATTATGGGAAAAGGGTATGGAAATAGACGTTTTGGGGTTCTAGATGAGCCCCTAATGATCCTATGGTGTCGTATGAGGTCTTATTTTGAAGCTCTCGTGAGGGAGCATCCGCCTGGACTAGTGTATCGTTCGTTGTCAACATTCTGCGCATGCGCAGACAGGGAATTGTGGGAAAAGGGTATGGAAATAGACGTTTTGGGGTCGAAGTGGTCCACTAGTGGGCCGATTGGATCGAGTGAGGTATCAATGTGAAGCAGTCGTGAGGGAGCATCCGCCTAGACTAGTATGTCGTTCGTGTTCAACATTTTGCTGCGCAGGTCACGTGGTTTGATGGGTGGTGTGTGACGTCACTTCCGGTTTTCAGAATGACCTCCGAACACAGAAGAGTTCTAATTTTTTCCTTAGACGTATGGAATGCATATACTAGAACATCCGGGACCTCTTCAACATCCGGGTTCTTTTCAACATCCGGGACCTCTTCAATATCCGGGTATTTCCCGGCCCGGCCCGGCCCGGCCGCAGCGGGTCATCCGGCCGCACGCGCGCGCGCGCGGGTTATCCGGCCGAGTGAACGCGCGCGCGTGTTATCCGGAAGTGTGCAAGGGCACTATATCACATCGGGGTATATATTTCATCCAAGTATAGCGGAAAGCGGTTGTCGTGAATAACAACAAGTTCAGCAATGTTCATACAATTTATTATCCCCAATTTTACATCATACCCAGGCTGGGGGAGCCGCCCTGGGTATGTTTAGTATGTTCATAGCAAAACAAATTGAAATATCAAACATCATGTTTTATTATTTAACGCACAGTCACATTAGGTACAAGTGTTTACTGAGCTCAAGTCAACGATCGCATCAGTGCAAGGGTGACGCATTCAGCCGATGGGGGTGGTCGGTCAGCTTGGTAACGAAGAACGTAGCATTGGTGACCCACTCTACGACCCATTGTGTGTTGGGGCGTTGACGATGTGCCCATCTCAATGGATCCACCCTGTCCAGTTTCTCCAGCATCGTCCTTAGCGACGCGCGGTTAATGATGGTGAACGGCTGGTCAAACACATGGCTGTTATTACTGGCATAATAATACCGTAACTGGTCCGTCTCTTTGTGACGTAAGATGTACCCGAAAGCGACATTCAATTTGAAGACCGTAGCTTGGTCATTGAAGATGGCTTCCACGTAGCTGCATAGACGGGTGAGGTCGGTCAGTGGGAAATTGTAGATATCTGGAATGGGGCGATCACGGTGGAAAACGTGCCGATAAATGTCACTCACTGGATGGGCGTCCTGTAACAGATCGCTAGGAACATCCACTGCATCTTCCAGAAAATGTTCGATGTCGTCAGGCGTATGACTGGCAACAGTTATGCTAGGAACTGGCTGGATATCTAGGCTCTTCTGAACTGTGGGTATAGTCGGGCTCTCTGTGATCGCATTACTAGTGGCATTCGTCTCACCGGGCTCATCTTCACTGGGTCTGACCCTCCTGGGTGCCTCTTTAGTGGGGAGCTGTCGCCCAAACCGTAGAGACGGAGTATGAATCAAACGCTGATGCCGTCTTAACTGACTGGGTCGTTTGTCGTCCCAATCGTTACGTTGTTCCGTCGTCCCCTCGCGGAATGAGCCTTCGTGGCGCAGTAAATTATCCTGCCGATTGAATGACCGTGCGCAGGTTATACAAGTATACCGTGCATCGTTGTGGGTGGAGGTCTCGTGGCGTCGTAAATTATCTAGACGAGTAAACTGCTTCTGGCAAGTTGTGCAAGTGAACAACAGGCTGGTGAGGTTGCACTGATGAGGCTCAGGCAAGTAGCTCCTCTCGTCAGATAGGCTCAGGCTGGTCAGGCAGACTCAGACTGGTCAGGTCAAGCAGGCCAATGAATGCAGCAATGCCATAAAAATTCCCACTTTTATACACCTACAAAGAAGTACCCGGATGCAGGCGCGGACGTCACCGAAAAAAACCCACCCACATACAACTCACCACATGCAGTCGCCTCCACAAGACCCTCATACATACCCGGATGCAGGCGCGGACATCACCGAAACAAAAACACCCACATACAACTCACCACATACAGTCGCCTCCTGAAGACCCTCATACATACCCGGATGCAGGCGCGGACGTCACCGAAAAAAGCACCCACATACAACTCGCTACATGCAGTCGCCTCCTGAAGAACCTCATACATACCCGGATGCAGGCGCGGACGTCACCGAAAAAAAACACATACAGCTCACTACATGCAGTCGCCTGCTCAAGAACCTCATACATGCCCGGATGCAGGCGCGGACGTCAAGGGCCCGGATGAAAGACACGGACGTCAGCGAAATTCTGGGGGGAAACCCCACAGACAGGTCAGTACATGCATTCCTATCATGTTTCCTACCCAGGTCACGCCCGATTCACGCATAATAAAAGGATTGACCTGTAATCTTTGTTGTTGTTGCTCTCTTTTTGCACCAACCAATCAGAATAGTACGTATCACGGACTACACCCGTAGAGCTACGTATAGGCGCGTATGTGTGACATGGTCTATAAAACACGTCCCTCTGGATCCCACACCCACATTTTTACGATTACAGAGTCATGACGGACACCCATCCCTATGCGACTCGCATTTTACAGCATGCGACCGTGGTTAATTCACTCACGGGTTACCGAGCAGTGGTTCGGTCCATGTTTGCAGATGGCGACAACAATGAGCGGCGACGCCAGATCCTGAAAGAGTTCACAGAAGCGGTCCTCGACAGAGTGCACAAGATGGAGAGGTGTGCTATCACTCACCACTACTGGACTATGACAGCCATCCTTGATGCCCGGATTATGGATCGCGAGCGTTCACGCCGGAACCAGCTACGGCTGGTTGGTCTAGTAATGGTCTTTGTCCTATTGACCGTGACGCTGTGGCATTGACAGTGGGACCTCACCATAAATACGAGGGTCAGTCACAGTGTGCGTCATTTACCGATCGTCATTGCGTCAACCATGTCACCGAGGGACCTGACCATAAATACGACAGACAGTCAGACTGTGTGTCATTCACCGTTCGTCATTGGGTCAACCATGTCACCAGTCCTACGAGCCATCCTTCCCCTTACACCCCGCGTGGGGTTACACGTCTATGAAGATAAAGTCACCCTCGTTGATGACCGTGGAGATGTTTGCCGGTCGCGCGCTGAGATCGTATCGAATACGGTTACGCTACACCGTGACGGCTGGACCAAATTTAAACGGGTGTTGAGTAGTGAGCTCGACGGAAACCTCATTCACATAGACAATGCCATCTACGTATACCGTGGACCCTTCTTCCCACGCCTGGGCCGTTATCAAGACCCTACGCGAGGCTTCACCCTTGACCCCGATCTCTGGACAGCCTTCGAGAAAGTGGTGCCTATCGTGGACCAGCTGTTTACACCGGACGAGCGGTCAGCTGTTCAGTTGGAGTGGGCTCGTGCCCTGAGAGTAGCGGCGGCAGAACCCAATGAACAAATGTCTAACAATGAAGCGGAGGCAGACGACGATGCTATTGCTTACCCGGTTAGACTCAGTCAGCCCAGTGACATGACCACCCGATCCTTTGATCTCACGTCATAAACTTTTTCTCCCTATAAATACGAGAGACAGTCAAATCTTGTACCATTCACGTACTGACCGTGACGGAGCATATAATACGGGCGTTTCTCAGCTTGACCCCCGAGGTCTTCCTGCACGTTTATGCGGATAAGGTCGATATCATGGAGGAGGTGGGAGACATCTGTGATGCAGACCCTACACAACCGTGCCCGGCTCACATTCGTCTGTCCCGAGAGGGCTGGACCAAATTCAAACGGGTGTTGTCTGGTGAACTGGACGGCGACCTCATCCACTTGTGCCACGATGTGTACATCCGACGCGGCCCTTTCTTTGCTCAATTGGCTTGGCTAGATGGGGGTACAGTGCATTTCACCCTTCACCCTGTTCTATGGTCTGCATTGGAAGATGCCGTGGCAGATGTGGATCAAGTGCTTATCAAGTGGTCATCAGACGAGTTGGACTGGCCATTTACCATGGACACTGTGCTGGCAGAAGCCAAAGAAGAAACTCCGGTCCAAGATATACCCGTTATAAATAAACGATAGAGCCAGGGTCCATCATCATTTGTCACCATGAAGAGCTGGGAGAAGGTGTTGGATAACTTATACTACAGTCCCGACAGTCCGGCGGCCTATAGTGCATTGACGGCTCTCTATCGAGCGGCCAAACCCCAGGGGATACAACGTGCCCAAGTCCGAGATTGGTTAAGAAAACAAGACACCTATACCTTACATCGAGCTGCCCACCATTTTCTACGGAACCGGGTCATCGTGGGAGGACTAGATGCCCAATGGCAAGCGGATTTGGTCGATATGAGCGCCTTTGCCAAACACAACGATGGAAATCGGTATATCTTGACGTGCATCGATATCCTGTCGAAGTATGCGTGGGTGGTACCCATCCGGACGAAAACGGGGGCAAATCTCATAGCGGCGTTCAAGGACATCTTCAAGACCGGGCGCAAACCCTTGTATATGCAAACCGACGAAGGCACGAAATTCCTCAACAGACCGTTCCAACAGTTTCTGAAAGCCCAGAAGGTGTTTTTCTTCCACAACGAGACCCAGGCTTCCGTGGTGGAAAGGTTCAACAGGACATTCAAAGGTCGCATGTATAAATATTTCACCTATAAGAATACAAGACGGTACATCGATGTTCTCCCGAAACTTGTGAGTGGTTACAATCGAGCCTATCACCGGAGTATAGAGAGAGCCCCCCATTACCGTGACCCAACGCAATGAAGCCCAAGTCCGGCGTGTCTTGTACCCCAGCAATCGCAGCGAACGCCGAAGGAGGTGTTCAAGGTCGGGGACCCTGTACGGATCAGTAAAGTCAAAGGTCAATTTGAGAAAAGTTATTTGCCCAACTGGAGCGATGAGCACTTCCTGATTAAACGGCGCCTACCCAGACAGCAGCGAGTCTATGAACTGGAAGATCTTCAAGGGGAACCGTTGTTAGGGACGTTTTACGAGACGGAATTACAGCCTGTCGTGAAAACAAAGCAAGACTACTACACGGTGGAGCAGATTTTGAAAACGGAACGTCGACGTGGCAAACTGTTTCATTTCGTGAAATGGCAAGGCTGGCCCAGTTCCTTCAATTCCTGGGTCGCGGCCAACCAGGTGAAACGACTATAAAGCCAGACACCACTACCGTCATCCTTCATTCCACGTTCGACCACGGTGCTATGGACAAACAGCAGCTGCCTCTGAACACAGCGTCTCCCAAAACGCGCAAAGCGCAAGTGGGCTTTGTGGTGATATTGCTAACCCTGCTGAGTGTGTTGTACGGAGGTGTGTTTTACGACGTAGCCTATGTCAGCACTCTACTTAACCAACTTAGAACTCCAGCCGCCAGTCAAACCAGTCTACAGATAGCACCAGTCACCTCCGTATCGAGCCCAGTCATCACCACCACCACACCACGTGTACAAGCCACATCGAGCTCCACACCAAGTATACAGTCAACACCTACACCAAGTACACCCACTACGTCTGAAAACCCACCGGATTTCATCCTCACAGTGAACAGACAACGACGACCGACGTTGTACCCACCACCACTCCAGTTCACTCGTACCAAATTTACAAGAGCGGGTTACCACGACAGCGGATACACCTCGAACCATGGACCCTCGGTGGCAGCATCCCTTCACTTGCGTCATCGCAGGACCGACGGGCTCCGGCAAAACGCATTTCGTCAGGAAGCTCCGACAGCATGATCACCCCACCCATTGCCCGAGTCGTGTGGTGTTACGGCGAATGGAAGGCAGCGTATGCAGCAATGCCCCACATCACGTTCGTGAAAGGATTGTTGCATTATAAGGCTCTACGGGAGGTCACGAATGTTTCAAAACCCATAAAAACCTTTCCCTTCAAGAATCACGTGGACTTCGATTACAACGCACACAACGACAAGGCACAGATCATCCTCACCGCCAACGTGAGTGTCGTACTGAGTCCTATTCTACAGCAAATGCTGGGTCTCACTCACTCGACCTACACGGGTCCATCCGAGGACCATGGCCAGATCCCGATGGATATGAAGTCGGGTATGTACGGACTCTACGTCTACTCGGACGTGGTCGACAACCACATCGTGGGCGATATCAACACACCTCTGTTACGGGTGGTCCACATTAAAAAGACGTATGGAGATCAAGTTACCCACAGTTTCACTCACATGCTCTACCTACCCGTACGACAAACCGACATCAACACTATCACGGTGGATATAAGAGATGACACGGGACGACCGGTGGCATTCGAACGAGGAAAAGTGGAGCTGACACTTCATTTTCGACAAGCACGTGCTCCCCACTTTGTATAATGAAGGTGCCTTACGAGTGCGATGCACGCAGCTATATGGACTATTATGCCCAACAGGCCGGCGGTGGCCTTCCGGTCTTTAGTGGTGCACGCATGCAACGAGGACATGGACTGGGGAACATACTCGGGAGCATCGTCAAAACGTTCCTGCCCTTGGTGACGCGTGGGGTGAAAGCAATCGGCAAACAAGCGGTACGCAGTGGACTGCAAGTCGCCGGTGATGTCTTGGGGGGTACGGCACCCAAAGCAGCCTTGAAACGGCGGGCCAAAGAAGCAGGAGGCGTCTTAGTGGCCAAAGCACAACGCACCGTGGGGAATAAAAGACCTGCACCACCGAGACCACGCACAAGTCGACGACCGACCCAGCGACGACGCACATCGAAGACCCAGGATATCTTTTCTTAAAACATGTCCTTGATCCACGCAGAGTCCTGCCCTTCCACCAACAGTGAATTTGATTTGTGGACCGTCCCGCCCACACAGACCAGTGCCGAACAAGGATTATGGGTGGAGCATCTCCCGCTGTCCAGCATCAACGAAACAGGACCCATCGAGTTCACCATCAGTAATGCGGATACGGCCTATGTGGATTTAGCCCATACATACTTGTATGTGAAAGCTAAGATCGTCAATGGAGATGGCTCCAGAATCGTCGACCAAGCAACGGTGGGCCCGACGAATCTCTGGCTGCTGGGTGGGTGGATATATTTCTCAGCGACAAACTCATCAGTGACTCGACCAACACGTACCCTTATCGAGCCTATATCGAGACGCTGTTGTCGTATGGACGAGAGGCTAAAAACTCTCAGCTGACAGCCGCTTTATTCCACCAGAACACAGCCGAGCACATGGGCGTAGAGAACGACAATGCGGGATATAACAAACGGAAGGCTTTCACCGCGAACGGCGTCTCTGTGGATCTCATGGGTCGACTGCACGCGGACATCTTCATGCAAGACCGGTACCTCTTGAACAAGATCCCCATCAAAATCCGACTGATACGGGCGCCTCCGACCTTCGCCTTGATGGCCACTAACGAACATTGCCGAAAGGGAGACCTTTGACCTTTTTACCTGGATGTGACCTTTGACCTTTTGACCCGAAATTCACCCGCGCACTTCCGGTGATGCCGCGCAGCCGTGCGGCCGGATAAGCCGCGCGCGCTGCGGCCGGCCCGGGGCGGGGAAAACCCGGATGTTGAAGAGGTCCCGGATGTTGAAAAGAACCCGAATGTTGAAGAGGTCCCGGATGTTCCAGTACATGCATTCCATACGTCTAAGGAAAAAATTAGAACTCTTCTGTGTTCGGAGGTCATTCTGAAAACCGGAAGTGACGTCACACACCACCCACCAAACCACATGACCTGCGCAGCAAAATGTTGAACACGAACGACACACTAGTCCAGGCGGATGCTCCCTCACGACTGCTCCACATTGATACCTCACTCGATCCAATCGGCCCACTAGTGGCCCACTTCGACCCCAAAACGTCTATTTCCATACCCTTTCCCCACAATTCCCTGTCTGCGCATGCGCAGTACGTCGAAAACGAACGACACCCTAGTCCAACCGCGCTCTTCCGGTGATGCCGCGCAGGCGTGCGAACGGATTACCTGCGATCGTGCAGCCGGATAACCCGCGCGCGCTGCGGCCGGCCCGGGCCGGTGAAAACCCGGATGTTGAAGAGGTCCCGGATGTTGAAAAGAACCCGGATGTTGAAGAGGTCCCGGATGTTCTAGTACATGCATTTCATACGTCTAAGGAAAAAATTAGAACTCTGTGTTCGGATGTCATTCTGAAAACCGGAAGTGACGTCACACGCCACCCACCAAACCACGTGACCTGCGCAGCAAAATGTTGAACACGAACGACACACGACTACTTCATATTGATACCTCACTCGATCCAATCGGCCCACTAGTGGCCCACTTCGACCCCAAAACTTCTCTTTCCATACTCTTTTCCCACAATTCCCTGTCTGCGCATGCGCAGTACGTCGAAAACGAACGACACCCTAGTCCAGCCGGATGCTCCTTCACGAATGCTTCAGATTGATACCTCACTCGACTCCATCGGACCATTAGTGGCTCACCTAGACCCCAAAACGTCTATTTCCGCACCCTTTTCGCACAATTCCCTATCTGCGCATGCGCAGAATGTTGACAACGAACGATACACTAGTCCAGCCGGATGCTCCCTCACGAGAGCTTCAAAATAAGACCTCATACAACACCATAGGATCATTAGGGGCTCATCTAGACCCCAAAACGTCTATTTCCATACCCTTTCCCCACAATTCCCTGTCTGCGCATGCGCAGAACGTCGAAAACGAGCGACACACTAGTCCAGGTGGATACTCCTTCACGACTGCTTCACAGTGATACCTCACTCGATCCAATCGGCCCACTAGTGGCCCACCTAGACCCCAACACATCTATTTCCACACCCTTTTCCCACAATTCCCTGTCTGCGCATGCGCAGAATGTTGAAAACGAACGATACACTAGCCCAGGTGGATGCTCTCTCACGTATGCTCCACATTGATACCCCATACGACTCCATCGGCCCACTGATGGCTCCCCTAGACGCCAAAACGTCTATTTCCATACACTTTCTCTACTGCGCATGCGCAACATGACGTCAGTTCCACGTCGCACCCAGCCCGGTAGAGGCGCCTTCACGTATGCTTTACATTGATACCTCACTCGACCCAATCGGTCTATTAGCGGTCCCTACAGATTGCCGAACATTCTCACGAAAACCCACGGTTTTGGGACTAGTTTCGGTCCGCGGATGCAGACCGCATCACCGCCAGACCGAATCACCGCGGAGGAATACATGCCCCCAACACGGCCTATTCACCCAGACCGGAAGTGACGCCATACACTTGCGCAGAACACTCCTGCGCACACCTCCTCATGACCTCCTCATGACCTCCTCATCTCCCGCGCACACCACTTTCTCGCGCATGCGCAGTGACGAGCAAAAGCGTCGAAATCACGTTTGCATACTACTGGCGCTGTTGTCGGCTCCTTTCAAGGCGACGCACTGCCTCTTTTTTGTTACTCGCTGCCACTTTTCCTGCCTGCTTTATTTGTCAACTTTGCCGTCATGCCTTTTCTCCGTGCTCCTGTTTAATATATGTTTTAATATTCTCGCCTGGTTGCGCTATTCCTGACCTGGTTTGCAGCTCCATATCGCGATATGGCGGAAACAGAGTTGACCCGCACTCGGAGTGAACGAAGAACTCGTGAAAATAATTTCAATGTTGAGACGTGGGCGAAGGATTTTCACTTACAAACGGTGACTATCGGGGCACTACAGGACAATGGTTTCGAAACTGCGATCGGTTTGAAATTATTATCCCCCGAAATTGTAGACTCAACTTTCACGGGAACCCTGCCGGTCGGCCAGATCTTGCTACTGAAACATGCCCTTCTCGATGTGCCAGTTTATATGGCCAGAAACGTGTCGGTAGCTTCCACCGCAGCAACATCAACAGCTTCTACGACGAGAGAAAGAACCGAGTTGGCGCCAACTGCAGTGCGTAATGGACACGTTACACCATCTACCCCCTCGGATAATCGAATATGCCGAATATATGCCGAGTGCCGAATATACACACCAGCGATATCTTTCAACTCTTGCAGCAGGCGGCGAGTACACCCAGCACGAGCACCCCGCCTTTTGCGCTGTTCCTAATGCCGGCTTCGGCCGCAAGGTGGCGCTGGCACCCACTGCACTCCGGTCTGTTCCGGTTTGGCTGTCTGCTAATGTAAACATGTGCAGGAGGGAAGGCGGGTATTGTATTTCGCCTCGTTTCGTCAGATTTTCTCATTGATGGAGACGTCCTTGGTAGTTAAGGTAAGTATTTTCATCAAGTCTTATTTTTACTCGTTTGTAAAAGCATAATATGAGCCGCTTTGTCAACAAATTGGGCAATCAAAGGCATTAGGAATAGCGCAAAAGGCGGATTGGCAACGTGGCAAATTTCGGCGGGGTACCAGGGTCTATGGGGGGCGAACAATGAGAATGCTGGTAAGTTATCTTTGTTATCACAACTTCTCTCCCCCATGGCGTCGCCGAGCCGGGTCCCATTGACACACGCCAGAGACTTTGTCACTCTAGCCCCCCCCCCCCTGTGGATATGGGGCCTTTTGAGCTAAAATTGAAAGACAATAAGATACCACACGACTCACGGTGGCACAGTTCATGGAGGGGTCCATAAAAATACTACAGGAGATGGTCACCAAAGACAAGTGTTCTCAAGAGACATTTATAGCTTATAGCAGTTACCTCACTAAGCTTGCCACGTTTGCCCAGGTGTTTGATTGGCTAACAATTCTAAATTACGACTTGGAGTTTCGGCGTCAACAACACCACAATGGATCGCCCTGGGATCAGGACAACACGTTCCTGGTGCAGGCCATGTTGCGACCCAAACAAGATCGACACGGCGCAACTTTCTCAAAACCCACGGGGTCCCAACATCCACGCCCACACAAAAATGTGGGAAATCGCTCCAAATTTGATCCCAACTCGGGAAAACCTATCTGTGGGAAATTTAACGGGCGCAATGGCTGTACCATGATTTTGTGCAATTACTCCCACGTCTGTGCTACCTGTTTCTCGCCACCACACAACGACAACCAATCGCCTGTGACCCAGTGCTATTCGGTATGGGAGTCTGAGCTTGAATTTGACAGTCACAGAGACTGGTTGACGATAATGACGTTGTGCCTTCAAAAGCTCATACTCCTAACTCTGCCTCATTCATAGCGTCACGAGATGCGGTTGAAAAATCTCTCAGGGATGAAATCAATGAGAGCAATTACGTTCAAGTGAACTCTCCCCCTACTATCATCAGTGCCCTCGGAGCCGTGCCGAAATCTGATGGCAGCATTCGGCTTATCCACGATGCTTGTTGACCCGCTGGCTCAAGCTTGAATGACTATGCGACTGTTGATCATCAGTCTTACCAAACTGTTCGGGGTATTTTAGATGATATTGAGCCGGGTTATTTTATGACAAAGGTCGAGTATACAGGCCTCCAATGGACTTTTTCTGGCGACTCAGACCCATCATTTCTAATTGACACCAGACTCTGTTTTGGGGCACGAAAAAGTGCAAGCATTTTCCGTCGTCTCGCACAGAGTGTCTGCCGCATGATGCACCGCCGTGGTTTTAAGTGTGTGGCGTTTCTTTACGATTTTCTTACGTACGCCCCTACGTTTGACGAGTGCCTTGCTGCATATAATACCCTTTTGGCCCTTCTGCGATCTCTGGGTTTCAAGATAAACTGGACAAAGGTGATTGACCCCTGCCAGTGCCTAACTTTTCTCGGTATAGAGATTGACACTGTAGACAACCGTGTGTCACTTGACCCGTCTAAGCTGCAAAAACTCATAGCGGAAGTACGTGCATTCTCTCATAGGCGCAGGGCTACACGTAAACAGCTCGAACGTTTAGCGGGTGAACTGGGTCGCATTAAATACAGACCGGTACAGACCGATACAGACCAATACAGACCGATACTTATAAAGGACAGACCGATACTAAAAACATACAGCCCGATACCTACATATAATATATTACGGCCTCTAGAAGACATAATTGGTAATTTGTGGTATTTCCTCGTGAAAACAAGCTGTTGAAAGCGTAAAACGGTGTGGCAATCAGCTTCCCGCTAGGCCCTACGGGGAGCGGCACACGGCGGATTCGCCCGCCTGAGTCGCCCAGCACCTTCCATGCACCGACTCTCCCGGCGGACCGGTTCGGCTGGTGTGATTCCACAAATTAGAACGAAAAGTGACTAACTGTTCCAATGTGCATGTTTCACCAAAATCCGGGAAATTAAATGCAAGATGCAAATTGACTTGACAGTTATGAGTTACCATCTCCCCAATTTTGGTGAAACATGCACATTGGAACAGTGAGTCTGTGTTGAAACTCAAAGTATACACACCTTAAGCTTGAATCAAGCATTGGAAAGTGCATACACAGTTTGAAATATATGTATTAAGGCAGTGTGACGTCACTGAACCTAAATATGATTGCAACAGACCACCATAGAATACCATGCTTTATTTGCAGTTTACTCTGTGTAATAAAATCGTAAAATTTACAATAAATATTTTCCGACACTGTTTGCAATGGTCTTTCATTTGATGGAAACTACTTGAGGGTTTACGATCACTTTAACCAAGGTGTCTTAGCAGTGCAATACACCCAGCTACATGGATCATTACACCAAGCAAGCCGGACCGTATTCAGCGGGACGCATATTAACGAGGGCATACTCGATAATGTGCTTGGTAGCGTCGTCAAAACTTGTTCTCCCGCTGGGTACACGAGAACAGTGTTTTATGTCGTGTTGTTGTTGGTGGTGTGTTTTTCCACATCAAAGTCCAGAAATCGTGAAGGCTTAGGTCCGACACACAGTCTAAGCGTTCCGCTGCCACCAATTGTGAGTTTACAATAAACAGGAAGTCGTCTGTTCTCAAATAAACTTGTATTAAACTCCAAAACATGCAGAATTACAACACAATCTACAACACATCCTTCTGTCTCGACTCACTGCGTCTCGCGCCAACTGACGTCACATCCAGTTACCGTAAAACACCAAATGTTCTACCCACTAGGGGTCGTCAAGTTATTGCCGGTACTAGATGCCCATCTGTGTTTGTGTTATTTGGGGCGGATCACATATGAATACAAAATTTGAGAAGAATCTGATGACGAGTTGCCAAATTATTGCCCGGTAGCAAATTCTTCCACCAGGAGGCGCCACCTGTAGGCAGAAGCGGGCAAAATACAAACCCAAGGAACATGATATTGTGGTGTCATGTTATCTGCATACCAAATTTGAGAAGAATCCGACAAGGGTCCTCAAGTTATTGCCCGGAAACCAAATTTAGATTTTGACGCCAGTTGGCGCCACCTCTAGGCGCAAGTCGGTGAAATGCATTATCATGCGACATCTTATGGCACGGTACATTCATACCAAATTTAAGAAGAATCCATGGGCGGTTCTCAAGTTATCACCCAGAAACAAATTTGTGATGTTGTCACCAGGTGGCGCCACCTGTGAGTGCAAGTGAGCGAAAGGCAATCCCAAGCAACATCTCCTGGCATGGTACATGCATGCCAAATTTGAGAAGAATCTGATGAGCGTTTCTCATGTTACCCTGAAAGGTAGGGTATTTCAAAGAAAGTGTTAGTGTTTCTAAGTTATCACTTGCTCACGGATTAATGGAATGAACTCTAGTGGCGCCACCTCCGGGCCGATTTTGCTGAAACGCAAGACCAACGACGTTTTGTCGCAAGGAATGCATTTGCCAAATTTCAAAGGAATCCGACAAATCGTTCGAAAGTTATCGCTCCCGAAGGATTTCAACCAACATCCACGGACATACCCTGAGGATTGGAACAATTACAAGCGTCTAGTCCGTCATTCATAATCCAGCCGTCGTCCATTAGAGAATATCCGCGTCCATAATCCAAAGACCTATTCCATTTCCATATAACAGTATTAGCACCAAATTCAAAAAGACAAAAGTATACATAAACATAGACCCAATGGCGCCACCTACAGGCGGATCTTGCTGAAACGTAATACCAACGGACGTCTTGTCGCAAAGAATGCAGATGCCAAATTTCGGAGAAATCCGACACAGCATTTAGGAGTTATCGCTTGCGAAGTATTTGAACAGACATCCACGGACATCCACGGACAAGTACAGAAGATTGGAACAAGAGGCAGTGGCGCCACCTTCAGGCGGATCTTGGTGAAACGCAATACCAACCGACGTCTTGTCGCAAAGAATGCGGATGCCAAATTTCGGAGGAATACGATAAAGTTATCGCTTGCGAAGTATTTAAACAGACATCCACGGACGTCCACGGACACATAGAAGCAAGAACCATTTTAAAGTCCCCGGCCGCGTTGCGGCGGGGGACAAAAAGACCTGCACGCCCGAGGCGAACCAACAGTGACTACGTCATGTACCCGGCGAACGACGCACATCGAAGACCGCAGGCATCATTGTGTAGCATGAATTTCATCCACGCCGAGTCGTGCCAATCTGCCAACAGTGAATTTGATTTGTGGAACGTATCGCTAACTCAAACCAGTGAAGAGGGGCAGTGGGTAGAACATCTACCTCTCTCCAGTATCAAAGCCACTGGCCCCATCTATTTCACCATCGCCAAAGCTGATACGACGTACCTGGGTTTAGCTCACACGTCAAAGCCAAAATCGCCAAGAAGGATGGGACGGCCCTCAAAAAAGATGCCCCGGTAAAACCGACGAGCCTCCAGCTCCATTCTCTGTTCCAGCAGGTCGATATTTCTCTCCGCGACTAGCTCGTGAATGCGTCGACAAATTCCTGCTCATATCGGTTTTACATCAAAACACTAACACGCCTACATCGAGACGCTAAAAAGTCGCACCGTTGTTCTACCCAGTCACATCAGCAACGGTGCCCAGCCACCCTTGGATAGACAGAAAGGCTGGAATTCACGAGCAGGAGTCAATCGGTCGAATAGGCCGTTTGCATGCGGAGGATCGCTACCTCTTCAAAATACGGCTGGTGCGAGGGAGACCTGATTTTGTCTTGATGACCCTGATCGACGAGAATGTATAACATCTTCCTCCATGAGGCGAGTGCGAAAAGCGAAAACTAGTTCGGATTTGCAGTTGAGGCACATCAAAGACTTGTAGAGAGAAAGAAAACAACCCAACATCACATATGGCAGGTACCAACTAAAGTCTTTTCTGTCGCTAAAGTGCAGGACAATATATTCCCGGATTATCTTCCTAAACGCCTGACCATCGCCTGTGTGGAGAACGTCAGTTATAATGCCGATATCTCGAAGAATCCGTTCAACTTCAAGAACTTCAACATTAACTTTGTGGCCATACATCAACCAAGATTAAAGGAATATGATCAGTCGTGACGACTTCGTCAATGGATACACTCGAGCCTATCTCGAGCCCACGTGCCTCACCCTAAGCTGAAAGTCTCGTCTCCACCTCTGCCGGGAACCCTCATTGTGATTTGCCGAGTTTGACAATCATTCAAGCGGATAAAAGCCCTGACATCCTGTGTGACTACGTCATCTAACATGGAGAATGACTCATAGACACGTACGGCGTTTTATTCTTTCTGGTTTTGCCCTCAAAACGTTACTGATTGTTCATACTACGACGCCATTTCTTTTTAAATCGGTTTGAGACCGGGTCCAATACGCCGGGGTCGTATTTCGTCTATCGGTTTAACCAGTGCCGCGAAGCAACAACATTAACCCATAACCACTAACACCTGGACTCCCGGTGAATAACTATGATACATTTGAGTACTTTTTCACCTATACAACACAGTTTAGAGCTTCCGTTTGTATAACAGTCCTATAGTTACACTATTAGCCCCTCAACAAAATTGACCCCAGGGTAAAAATGCCCGATTTCCGATGTTGGACGCGAAGGACGACACCGACGATGACTGAAGATCCTGAAGACGAGACCGAGGCTGCACCACGTACCAAACCCCTTAACTATACGTACAGAAAGGAACTGCGTTCCCTGAAATATTTAAACCAATTACCCGTCCTTGGGTTCAATTGTGGGTTGTACGATCCCAATTTGATCACGGAATTTCTTTACCGTTGCCTCACCAAAGCCGATGACATCAGGAGAGCGTAAGGAGAACAAAGTAATTGACAGAAACGTTGGAGAAGGGAGGTGTAATGAGTGAGACATGTCGAGCAAAGATTAATCTAAGCAGTGAACAGACCGGTAAAGTAATCATTGATGTGTTAATCTCACATGCATTTTTTAGACAATGGTGATGACAGGGTATAATTCAGTAACAGAAAATCGGTAATTAAATATACTAAAATAATATAGCAAGATGAATGATGATCTAAGTAAAAATATGGCTTAAATTACAATTCATTGTAAAAGACATCATAATAAGATAAATATCTAAATTTAAGAAAATTAGGGGTTACGGCGGTAATCTCCATCTAGGCTAATGCGGCCGTCATAAGCACTCGGAACAAAGAAAGGGCTGTAGTCTGTGTCGTTTGATTTGGATGGCTCCCTTGAGTTTTTTTTTTTTCTTTTCGTTGGTTTTGTGAATGGTGAACTCGTAAATATCATCTCATTTAAAATAGTGGCTTGGATAATACTTTCTAGCTTTTCACTGAAGGTCGTTTGTTCATTGACACGGACGTTGAGGGGTTGTGTTGTCTCTTCTATGTATGTTTCCTTGCAAGAATATTCGATTTGGTAGACAATTCCCTTAGTGTGTATCACTTGCTCTATATTTCTAGTTCCATGTGAGTTACTGATATCCCACAATCTAGGTAAACCAAGATGGTAAATCAGGGGAATACCATCTAGAAGTAACGCTATGAAAACTTCGTGCAAAATGTTCGCCGATGTTCTACGACATCCCATAATCAGCCAATCACGACCATTTCAACCTTTTCGCTCTGACAATGATTGACGTTTACTTCAAGGAGATTAACATCTTCGCACGGCACAATCGTTTGATATTTTCCCCCTAACAAAGCCAGACTTTTCGGCGGGAGTAAACTCTTTGATGTTTACGGACCCTGCCGCGAAATGATGCCTTATTTGGAAACTGTTTCGGGATAATGTTTATATATTAGACCATGAGCTACCGTGTGTAATTACTGTGGGCGTGATTTTGAAATAGTTACAACCCGCTATCCATCTGATTGGCTAACAATAGTAGTTTCAACTCGCACGGGATTTATATAGGACTGAATTCAGATATAATATTCCGTGATATTATATCTGAGTTTACTGAGATTGTGATATTCCACTGTCATGTAGAAAATATCTTCTACCATGTATTTTGGAGAGAATAAGTCCTGCAAAATGAACATTTCTTATTCCAGGAACACGTGCTGTCAGGAAGAGAAAATATAGCTTGACACTGAATAGGGTGAAACAGCGGAGAAGAAACACTGGAGAACCTGGTATAGGATGATAATAGCATCATGCAAATTTTGCAATAATATTTGTCGAATAACTCCTATTATTATACCTCATGTAAATTCGTAATGTTTTCATTGGTTGACAGCCTGTCACGTGTCATTCTACAAATCGTGATGTTCAGTGATTATGCAGTCATATCTTGCCTTACCGTTGAATAAATGTCATGTACCACGGCAGAGCGTTGGACATGACATTTATTCCACGGCGACATCTGTCGGATCAAGCTAGAGTTGCCTCCCATAGCGCGCGCGCCAACATACTCCCCGAAACGAAGATTGATGTGTATATGTCGGCCTGACGTGTATACGTCGGCCCGTTGGTGATAGAAATTGGTGAATGTGATTTGATAATTGAATGAAATAAATTTGACATCTTTTGAAAAGGTACGTAAGATCACCGATAACGTTACTCTTCCAAATTATGCGATTGAGTCGACAAACAAGCCGAGGTCGAACAGTTGATCTTGACACGGCGTTTTGAAATCAACAACGGTCCGCGCAGTGTTGAACACGATATGCTTATTTCACCGTACGGTCCTCATTCACATGATTATAAAGTCCCATTTTATTCAAATATGACATTCGGTATAATAAAACAACTATTGCATGTTATAGAGTGGGACATCACGATTTGTCAGCTCGAGACAAGTGATGTACAACGAGCGCGCAGCGCAACTCTATAACATGCAATAATTGTATATTAAACACCGACACCTGCTGATTTGTACATGTTATATTCTAGATCTGAATATAAAGTTCACCGCTAGGTTATTTGGGTTCGACGCGGTAGCTTAGATATGATAGCCGCCGCCTTGCTACGATAGGAGCCAGAATAGTATAGAAAACCCTTTTAAAGCCATATTTTCCAGGGAGGTAACTCTTGGTTCCCGTGGAGCATCCGCCAGGGGACGCTGTTGTGGCGGTGAATACGAGCTTGGTATGTATGAGGGTCTGGGTGAATGGGGCGTGACCTGTGAACATGATAGGACATGTACTGACCTGTCTCTGGGGTTTTTCTACAATGTCGTTCACCTTCACGTCTTTTCGGTGACGTCCGTGTCTTTTCGGTCACGTCCGTGTCTTTTCGGGCAGAGACCAAAAACTACCTCCAACACAAGAGAGCTCCTTGACTCGATCGGGTGTGAGCTTAGAGCGGGGAGGGTGGACAAAAATACCTGAAACCATGGGAAGGAAGACTTATAGTAATAAACATAATCTATAGGTGTTGGACGATGTTATTAGGACGAGTCTAGCATCCGTGCGACCCGAGGGTCGAGCGTTTATTGTCCGTATATCTTCGCAAAAAATAAACAAACAAAAAGGGGATTCCCCTTTGGCATCGATGGGGCTGCCCTCTAGAGGGTGCATGTAAAATGTCTCCAGATATAAAAACGGAACACGGACTTTACCCTAGAATATACTCCTATCGACTCTATTCCAAAGGGCTAATATCGGTCCCCGGGCTTATCCGGGCCTGCCTATCAAGTCAATGGGGTGGGTGCATGTAAAATTAGGATTTTTTTCCGAAACTATAAAAAGCGGAACTCGGACTTTACCCCTACAATAGAGGTCTGTATTATACAATATAAGGGAAAATGCCTGTATGGGATACGGGGATGGTCATTTTTTTTATGGGTTGTGGGGTCTCGTTT
This sequence comes from Hanleya hanleyi, assembly GCA_036873755.1. Taxonomy (NCBI): domain Eukaryota; kingdom Metazoa; phylum Mollusca; class Polyplacophora; order Lepidopleurida; family Hanleyidae; genus Hanleya; species Hanleya hanleyi. The sequence goes on from JAVTVY010016326.1 coordinate 38,905, forward strand.
TTCTCGTCTCGCCAAGAAAAACACAATGGGAGGGGTCTCGGAGCGAAGCGGTGAAATTTTTGGGAAAAGTCACCGAGTTCTGTATATAGGCTCATACTGGCTATATGGGGGGAGGGGTAGTCACTTGTTTTTGTGGGTGTTACTATGGGTTGTGGGGTCTCGTTTTTCTCGTTTGGCCGAGAAAAACACAATGGGAGGGGTCCCGGAGCGAATCGGTGAAATTTTGGGGGAAAGTCACCGAGGTCTGTATATAGCCCAATGTAGTCCTATACTGGCTATATGGGGGTATAGGTTTAACCTGGGAAATTCACACACGTTCATTGTGATATGGGTTGTTTGGATTTGTTTTTCACGTCTCGTCATTTAGAACACGATGGGAAGGGTTTCGAAGCGAAACGGTCAAATTTTTGGAAAAGTACCGGGTAGGTCTGTATATAGGCTCATATAGCTCCATACTATATATATGGGGGTATAGGTTCAACCTGGGAAATTCACACACGTTCATTGTGATATGGGTTGTTTGGATTTGTTTTTCACGTCTCGTCATTTAGAACACGATGGGAAGGGTGAAATTTTTGGAAAAAGTTCACGGAGGCTTGGGTAGGTCCATATAGCCCCATACTGGCTATGGGGGTATAGCTCTATACTGGGTTGACGTTTTGGGGTCTAGGTGAGCCCCTAATGATCCTATGGTGTCGTATGAGGTCTTGTTTTGAAGCTCTCGCGGAGGAACATCCGACTGGACTAATGGTTCGTCCGTTTTCAATATTTTGCGCATGCGCAGTCTGGCCGTAGTATAGAAAGCATGCATTTTGGGGGGTACGTGGGGGTGTGTTTGGGGTAGAGATGGACCGCTATGGGTCTGAATAGGTCGTGGGATGCATCAAAGTGAAGCTTGTGGGGGGCTCAGTCAGAATGGCGTGTTTTTTCATTGCAACTCGCGTCAATCTGCGCATGCGCAGTTGGTTGTAGTAAGTAAAGTTGCCATTTTGGGGCAGTACAAGAAGGTATTTGGGGTAGAGATGGACCATCCTTGGTCCGAATGCGTCCTGGGAGGTGTCATTTTGTAGCTCTCGGTGACGTCATCAGTACGAGTAGTAGCGAAAGTGGGCATTTTGGGGCACTGAAGGATGATATTTGGGGTAGAGATGGACCATCCTTGCTCCGAATGCGTCGTGGGAGATGTCATCTTGTAGCTCTCGGGGGCACATCCCGATTTGAGAGATGTTCACGTCATCTGTGACGTCATTGGTGACGTCATCAGTACGAGTAGTAGCGAAAGTGGGCATTTTGGGGCAGTGAAGGATGGTATTTGGTGTAGAGATGGACCATCCTTGGTCCGAATGCGTCGTGGGATGTGTCATGTTGTAGCTCTCGGGGTGTACACCCCGATTTGAGGCATGTCCGCAGCATCTGTGACGTCATTGGTGACGTCATCAGTACGAGTAGTAGCGAAAGCGGGTATTTTGGGGCAGTGAAGGAAGGTATTTGGTGTAGAGATGGACCATCCTTGGTCCGAATGCGTCGTGTGAGGTGCCATGTTGTAGCAACGCCCGCCAACACCAAGCTCAAGGCTTCAACGCCCTGGTGAAATAGCTCAGAAGCTCTGATTTTCTAGATATTCCATGGAATTGTCACTAATTCTTCGAAATGCAGTGACGTCCGTCGTTACGCCTTAACAGACCGGAGAGAGTACAACAACAACAACAAGGATGAGACATGAGAGAACAACAACAACAACAAGTTTTTTCATATAGTTTATTCTGCCCAATGTTACATCATACCCACGCTGGGGGAGCCGCGTTGGGTATATTTACAATTCAAGAAGACTCTTGTCCAATCAGAGGCCACCATTTGCATCTGTCATATTCGTTCCTGTCCGTTAGATGTATTCTTGTCCAATCAGAAGTCTCCATTCCAGGAAGTTCCATCTTCGGCCATGTTCGCTCTGAACCATTTATTCTAATCATCGTCGGGCAGGCCAGGATACCGTTGAGGCAACATATCCTGAGATAGTTGTTTGTGCATTCTGAGTATTTATCAGTGCATGGATGAATACATTCACCCGATGGGAATATTCCGTAATTTGGTCACGAAGAACGTAACATTGGTCACCCTCTCTACGACCCATTGGAAGTTGGCGCGCTGTTCATAGGCCCATCCCAAGATATCCAATTGGTCCACTTGGTCCAGCACGGGCTGTAGCGACGCCCGGTTAATGATGGTAAACGGTTGGTCAAATACCCGGATGTTACTGCTCGGGTAAAAGTATCGGACTTGGCCTGTCTCCTTATGCTGCAGTACATAACCAAACGCCAGATTTAATTTGAAGAACGTGGCTTGGTCATTGAAGATGGCTTCCACGTAGCTGCATAGACGGGCGAGGTTGGTCAGTCGGAAATTGTAGATATCTTGAATAGGGCGATGACGGTGGAAACAGTGCCGTATCATGGGACAATGGCGCCGATAGATGTCACTCACTGGATGGGCGTCCTGTGAGAGATCGCTGGGAACATCCACCGCATCTTCCAGAAAATGTTCGTTGTTGTCAGGCGTATGACTGGGAACCGTATCTTTGGGATCCGGCTGGATATCTAGGCCCTTCTGAACTGTGGATATAGGCGGGCTCTCCGTGATCGCATCACCAGTGGCATTCGTCTCCCCGGCCTGCGAGAATCAAACGACCATGAATCAAACGCTCATGCTGTGTCTTAACTGACTGTCGTTTTGAAGAGCCAATTCACATTCAACGTTCGTGGCGCAGTAAAGCATCTTCCCGATTAAATGACCGTGCGCAGGTTATACAAGTATATCGTGCACCGATGTGGATGGAGGACTCATGTCGTCGCAAATCTTGTGGGCGAGTAAATGGCTTCTGGCAAGTTGTGCAAGATAACATATCGGCTGTGGATCTGGAAATGATGAATGCCGTAAAATTCTGGCTCTTATAGGCCAACATAGGAGTACCCGGATGTAGGCGCGGACGTCAGCGACAAGATCGCGGATGTACAAGAACCCGGATGTACCCGGATGTAAAAGTCTTCGGATGTAAAAGTGCCCGGATGTTCAATTCACTTCGCCCACTGCAAAATGTCCTCTCTCCTCGTGCAAAGATCACATCCGGCCAAGGATACACCTTCAAGGCAGGTCAGGCATCGCTGGCGATGGTAGCGGAGATCTCCGGGCTCTCCCCTGGTTGAGCTATAACCCACACTGAAGAAATCATCCATCATTTCCATAGTTATGGGCGGGTATCTTTTGGGACCGGCACCTTTTCGTCAATCTTCAACGATTGCTCGTCTGCCTTGGAATTGGCTGGCTTTTCCATTTGATTGAGTCTGGTACAGGTTGTGAGAAATGAACATCTAACATGGGTGTTTCCGTATTTATAGTTAGAGGGGAGGTGACCGTCCTATCGACCAATCAGAAGCCATCATTTCAGAAAGTTCAATCTTCGTTCAGTGTAACCTAAACGTCTTCGGGCAATCCATGATACTGAAGCTCGAAGCTCTTACTTCTCTCATTCAACACTGGGATCAATCTCCATCGGCTCTTCAATACGCGGCGGCGAATCTACCTCCATGGGTTGTTCTATTCTCAGATGCATTCCCATAGAAACTGAAATATCCGGTCTCGAGAGTGGCGAGCGTGATCCGTGTATGACATTTCGGTGACGTCTCAATTGACTGGGACGTTAAAGACTATATCACAATCCGCACATGTATGCATGGGTACTTCGTGGCGTGCACGTGTGTGAGAACGCAAACTGTCCAGTCCATGAAAGCGCTTCGAGCAAGTTGTGCAAGAGAACATATCGGCTGTGGATCTGGAAATCATGAATGCCGTAAAAATTCTGGCTCTTATAGGCCAACATAGGAGTACCCGGATGTAGACGCGGACGTCAGCGACAATCCCCGGATGTACAAGAACCCGGATGTACCCGGATGTAAAAGTGCCCGGATGTTCACGAATGTTCCACCATGCCGGATTTCTATCAGGCCCAGGTTCAGAAGCTCTCATGTCCTGCATGTGAATAGTCAGTCATATTGTGTGTGTGTATGCATGTGTGCGCCTGTGAGTATGCATCTGTGTGTGCGTGTGTGTGTGTGTACGTGTGTTTGTCTGTGTGTATGTGTCTGTGTGTATGTGTCTGTATGCATGTGTGTGTATGCGTCTGTTTGTGCTTGCGAGTGTGTGTATGCGTGTGTGTATGCGTGCGTGTGTATGTATATGTGTACTTGAGTGTGTACGCGTGTGCGTGTATGCGTCTGTGTGTATGTGTGTGCGTGTGCGTGCATGTACGTGCATGTGTATGCCTGTATCTGTGTGTATGCGTCTGTGTGTATGTGTGTGTGTGTATGCAACCACCACCACCACCACCGGGTGTTGACGTCCGGCAGCACCACCACTACCACCACCACCATCACCACTACCACCACCACTACCACCACCACCGGGAGTTGACGCCCGTCAGCGCCATCACTACCACCACCACCACCACCACACCACACCACCACACCATCACCACCACCACCACCACCACCACTGGGCACACACGTCCTGGTGTACCCTATGCCCGGTTCATTCTTATATGTACAGACACCACCACCAACACCACCACCACACACTACCACCACACACACACACACACACACACACACACACACACGCACACACACACACTCACACACACACACCACCACATTCCACCACCACCACCACCGCCGCCACCACCGGGCGTTGACGGGCGTCAACGCCCGGTGGTGGTGGGAGCTCCCGTGTGGCAGAGCTCTTGGATCGGAGCTCTTGGAGCTCAAAGCGTGTGGAGCTCAGAGCTCGGAAGTGACATTTGCATATGACCTCTGTGAGGTCACTTCCGCTTCCGTTCACGTGACGGGAACTGACCTTTGACCCCTGCGCGCAATTTTTATCCGGTATTGTTAGCGCGCGCAGGGGTCAAAGGTCAGTTCCGGTCACGAGAACGGAAGCGGAAGTGACTTGGTTGTGTGTGGTGGTGGTGGTGGTGTGGTTGACGGGCGTCAACGCCCGGTGGTGGTGGTGGTGGTGGTGGTGGGAGTGGTGGTGTGTGGTGGTGTGTGGTGGTGGTGATGTGCGATGGTGTGTGGTGGTGGTAGTGGTGATGGTGGTGGTGGTGGTAGTGGTGACGGGCGTCAACACCCGGTGGTGGTGGTGGTGGTTGCATACACACACACATACACACAGACGCATACACACACATACAGGCATACACATGCACGTACATGCACGCACACGCACACACATACACACAGACGCATACACGCACACGCGTACACACTCAAATACACATATACATACACACGCACACGCATACACACACGCATATACACACTCGCAAGCACACACAGACGCATACACACACATACACACACACACACACACACAGATGCATATACACAGACGTGTAATATCCAGCGTAACTAGATATTGTATAACTGAAAGTGTGATGCTGTCAGGTGGGCAGGTGAGACGGATATGCGTTCTATATTATTCTGAGTGATGTCCAACTCTGGTCGGCCGTCGTAGTATCAAGTCAAATCCGACATTCATTAATGAAATACCAGGCTGATGGCATTGTATTGTATTCACACAGGAATATCAATATCACGTTCAATAAAGATGATAAAACAAGAATTCAAAGTCCGATGATATTCTGTTTATTCTGTGGTAAGTCCAATATGACCATATATGGTGAAATGATGATATACTAATTCAATATATCAACTACTAATGAACACACTTTGAACCGCCAGATAAAAAGGCAATATGCACTCTCAATACTACTAATTAATGCCCAGTTGTGCTAAAGTGTGAATTCCTGCCAATGGATCATATTTGTAATGGATATTATGCAGAAAATGGCCACTGACGAGTGTGATGACATGAGATAGCTGCCTGGTGATGAAATAGAAATAAATTAATATATTTATTTCTTTGTCGAGATGAATCTAGTTGACAAATCCAGAGATACATGCAGTTTTCAGGTCTAAATCGTTTGTTGAGTAATTTTGGTTCTTTGCCGAGAAGTGTAGTCAATATCAATCTTTAATTCATATTACCTGTTGTAGAGTTGTATTCAGTGTTAAAAACTGATCAGGTAATATTGTATGGTGTTGTTGTTGTTGCGATGTATCTCCGGCCGTGGTGGCCAGCTATCTGCCATCTTGATTGAAATTGTAGTTTAAGGGCCGCTTCCCATTCGGATTTCGCGGTATCTGGCATCTTCGTCAGGAGCGCTCTATTTATACTAATGCTGGTGGTGACATGGTGCAGAACAACCAATCAAATTACAGGATTACCGCTGGACCGAAGTCGGGAGAACTATTTACCAGGACAATAATTGCGATTACTAATTGAAATATATAATATTGAAGGGAGCTCCAGACGTCAAAGAGGAGCGTTTTTATTATAGTTATTAGATATATAAATAATTTTACTGGAAGAACTATATAAATATCACCGCTCCCTCAACAACACACTCAGACACGGCTAGAACAACAAGATGGCGATATGTATGCTGAGCTGAGTGAAGGTGAGTCGGGAGGGTAGGTCACTTTGACAATAAAAATAATGGTTATGTTCTAGCCATCGATCGTTGAAAATATAACCAGAATTTTCTAAAGATTTCAAAGATTAGTTTCCTAACTGTTGCAATATTTACCTGATTCAATAATACTTCGTGAAAAATCAGCAAAGTTTGATGTGGACTTCTCCTCATGAATCAGATAGCAGACGAAAGGCGTACCGATTTACCAAGAAATAGTCCCCAATAAAAACCGCCATATCGGCACATATGGACTTCATCGAATGTCATAACAATTACATTGAGCGTTATAACAATATAATGAACTTCAGTAAATCTCTAAATTACAATAAATAGCTTTAAGAAGCATAAACGAGCTGGTGGTGTACAAGGTCATGCATCAAGGTCACATTTCGTAAACACAAACAACATGGCCACATCCTTGATCAGGATCAGGCAAACGTGATGAAAATATTATCAACTGCACAAGGTAAGTTAATCTTATTTACAACAGACAGCATATATATTATGTTAATAAATTTAAATCCACCCCAAAGCCCCAGTAGTTGGTTTACGCCATTTAGTACCCCCAAAACCACAGTTACAAGTCATGTTGAAAGTGTATACAACAACAACATTCAGAGTGAGACAACCTGGCAGAGTGTGACAACTTATAAAATATCCCTCCAAGGTTATTACACTCTCCCCTGCCAAGTTCTCAACAACTCCTGTTGTTCAAAATTTACAATGGCAGAATCACTCTTCCTTCGGCTTGGACTCGAGCCTCAGTGGTATACCCCTTTGTCCCAGTCCATGACATAGTCGATCAGTCGATGTTTGTCGTGCTCCCCTCATGCCCTGTAGCTGTTGAATAACCATCTCCGCCACCGAATCCGGATTGTCACCACTGTCTGTTGCAATTTCCATCAACGTACGGTAGACGTACAGTCTGGCCTTGGTTAGCGACCCCATGACCACCTCGGCACCAGATTCTTTGGGAACTTTAGTCCCGGGAAGGACGAGCATGTTGTACTTGTCCATCAGATCCTGCAAACCCATGGTGACAGCAGATGCGTCTGTCCACTCCAACATCATTGCCACAGCCTCCCAGTGAGCTAGCTTCTGCTTTGGGCGAAGGCACTTCCAATTAATTGGTGGCCATTGTCTCTCCTGTCCTCTGACTCCAATTATTATTTGGCATGGGGAATCCCACTCACGTCTGGCAGGTGGTAAAAGTGGCAGGCACCCATACTCCAACAGTTGTCTTGCTCTAAGGCGATGGTTCTGTCTGATGTTTGGTATGTTGGATGGCAGCCTAGACTGTCGAGTGGTGGAAGGTGCATCTGTTGACAAATCTAGTGGTGCTGGCTCTGCCGCAGGAAGGGATGTCCTGGTGGAGGGAATTCTTAGATGAGATGGCTGGGCGGTGGAGGTAACAGGTCGAGTGGAACAAGAAAGATCAAGCGGAGTTTCAGAATCGAGATGAACAGATGGTAGAATGGCAGCAGTAGGTTGTGTAGGTACTGATAAATTAAGTGGAACAGTCATACTGTGAACAGTCTGATCTAATGCATGAGATGGCTGAGAGAGATCTGATGGTAGTTGTGTAGCAGGAACAGGTTGAGAGGGCGGAGGGTTGACTGTTGTGAATACTGGTAGTGGAAGAGGTGTGCTGCTCGGGGATTTTCCTTCTGATGGTAAACTGACTGGATCTGTCGTTGGAGAAGTTGCTGCCTCCACAAGCCGGGATTGATGGTCAGGGTTTTCCTCTGTTGATGGCTCTAATAATTGCGGCTCATCCTCAGGTTGATATTCCGGTGTGAGGGCCCTTGGTGATGGTTCTAAGAAGATGGCTGTGTCTGATGTTGGTGAACTTATCGGAGCAGGGACAACTGCTTGTAGGGTACTAGGCTCGAGTCCAAAGCTTATTAGAGACATCACTGGCTTAATCCATCTGCGGAGCTCAGTGATCCGGGATGGCTCTACTCCCAAGGCAGCAGCCACATCCTTAACCACATGAGCAAAGCTGCCGGATACTGTATATCCATCTCCCGTGGGCCTGGACAAGTCCGTCTCCTTCTGAATCAGCAGCATCTTGCGGGCGATGGACTGCATGCCCCGGGCATCAGCATACGTTGACGCAGACAGAGTGGCACCATACCATAAATTGGCGATATTTCTCCCCACCAGCCATGCCCAGATGTAGTTTGGCTTCATCTGTATATCCACAACTCTGAGTGGTTCTGTTGTAGGTGGCTTTTCTGGATGATATACAGATGATGGCTCCGAGAGTCGTGGTTTCTTAGCTGGTGGAGGTCGACAGATCACACTCTGAAGTCCGCACCATGGTGTGCCACCCGTCTTCCCACTGCTGGAGATTCCTACTTGGCTTCTGGCATCTGCTCAGCCAGCTCTTCACAGGTTGTCTGGCGGTGGATGAAGCGTTGGCGGTCCAGCTTGGTGTAGATACAAGGCGCCGGTAGTCGTCAGGGCATGTTGCCAACCATACTCCATTTGGCTCACTCCACATGTCTTTGGGTAGATCCCTTGCGATGGTGGTATGGATGCCTTCAACGTGCTGTTTGAGGTCCACCTGACGTCGGAATGTCTTCTCCTCGTAACAGAACGGGCATATGACTTGGAGGCTCTGATGAACCTTGGACATCATGTGGCTTTTCAGAGCTTTCTTGGTGGGGAAGGTTCCACAGCACCGCCAACAATCGTTTTTCTTGGACGACATTCTGAAAGATACAAGACCAGATTAAGGATGGTTTTCAGGTATAGATACGTTTTTATTTAATTTAGGCAGCCAGCCATCTCGGTCATCACACTTCTCAGCCTTTCATCGAGGTTTAATGTTATTTTTGTTTGTTTGTTTAGGGAATTCACACTTATAGCACATTTTAAATGTTGCATGGGCTCAATCTATCAACACTAGGCTTTGTGGAACAGGAATACTCAAGTCTTATACTTGAAACAATGACTGAGCTACGTCAGTCGAAGGGGCGGTTGGATCCACATCCAGCTTGGGATGATCAATCCCTTGCCGACTCCAAAACGCCAGTGAGTTGGGAGCTCCCTAGTTGTGGCAACTACAATTGCCTTCATATGCTACACATAGCATCCACATCTTCATCCATCAAATTCCCCTCAATTCCACAAACTTAGTCTATCTCCTCTCATCTAGGAGTCACTGAAAAAAGCCCCAAAGACATTCTCCCAGCGATGTGCTAACCACTCTTCTGGTTTGAACTTCCCTAAAACCAAAAACAATTTAACCAAGACTGAAAGTGAAACCTCCAACATCTAGGCTGTCTTTGCTGCTGTGTACCAAGTGGGCGGGTGTCGCCCTTTGTACACCATCACACGATCAATGTGAACGACCTTGGGCTGCTGTCTTCGAGACATCTTCTCCAAGTAATTTATGTCATCAATTTTGTCTGTGATGACGAAAGGTCCCTTCCATCTAGAGGTAAGTTTGGGACATACACCAGGCTTCCGCACAGGGCAGTACATCCTAACAGCTTGGCCAGGCGTCAGTGGTCTTTTCTTGGCCTTCAGGTCGTAATGTCTCTTCTGATATTCAGCCCGTTTCTTCAGTGTGTTTCGAGCTACCTCGTGCGCTTCCTCCAGAGAACAGTGAAGATTTAATGTATACTCGCACACATTATGAGGTTCATCATCCTCTTCCAGTTCGGGTCGCCCTGTAAATGCTTCCATCGGAAGAACGTTCTCCCTGCCGAAAACCATCATATTCGGTGATTTCCCTATCGTGGCGTGTTTGGAAGCACGGTAAGCCATCATGACTTGTGGCAGAAATTCATCCCATGTCTGTTGTCTTCTCTCACAGTACATGGTCAGCATAGCAGCTACTGTTTTGTTAAATCGTTCCACGGCACCGTTGGCTTGAGGTCTATAAGCACTGGTACGAGTTTTGTCGACTTGCAATAGATCACAGACTTCACGAAACAGTTGGGATCCAAAGTTAGTCCCCTGGTCAGAGTGGACTTGCAAAGGTGTGCCAAATCTGCAGATGAACTCATTCAGCAGAGCACTAGCAATGGTTTGGCTCTCTTGGTTCGGAATTGGTACTGCCTCTGTCCACTTCGTAAAGCAGTCTGTTATGACCAAGATGTATCTGTTGCCGTTGTTCGTCACTGGTAGAGGTCCTAAGATATCTGGAGCCACCTTCTCCATGGGCTCTCCAACGAGATACGACCTAAGAGGTTTGCTGGTTTTCGAGCGGCACAGAAATCACACTCGATACAGTACCGCTCAATATCCGCTTTCATTGCGGGCCAATAGAATGCATGCTTGACCTTGCTCAGGGTTTTATCTACGCCTAGATGCCCAGCAGATGGAATGTCATGGTAATGCCTGAGGACAGTCGGTCTACAAGTTTTAGGGACCATTAGCTGACGAACAACCTGATTGTTGTCATCTGTCCACTGCCTATAGACCATTCCTCCATGAAGCTCCAGCCTATCCCAGTGTCGCCATATGGTCTTAAGCCCAGAGGAGAGGTGAGAGATGGAAGACCACTCAGGCTTGCTTTTGCCCTCCTGCAGGGGAATCATGATAGGACCAATATCTTTGTCCTCTAACTGCTGTTGATGGACTTCCTCTGGCGACCAACTGTCGAGGATGACTTGATTCGGTTTCAAGCCTCGAGTAGTAGGCTGTTGACTTCTGGTAGAAACACGGACAGCTGCCATTGCAATGGCTTTTCCCTCATCATGATGCGATATGGGAAAGTCATTGGCAGGTTTTGGAACTGTTGCTGTGTCTGCACAGCAGTGCTCCTCCTCGTCAAAGGCTTCATTTAGATCATTTTGCCTTGTACATGACTTGCGCGGATTCCTTGACATGGCGTCAGCATTGCTATGTTTTCGCCCTGCTCGATGTGTCACCTCTAGGTCATATGTTCCCAGCTCCTGCAGCCATCTAGCCACTTGACCTGATGGGGTCTTCAGACTCCTCATCCAACTGACCGCTGCATTATCAGTACGCAGGAGAACATGTTGACCATAGAGGTAAGGATGGAACTTCCTCAAGGCTACAACCACTGCCAGAAGTTCCTCCTGGTAACACAATATGATCGCTCTGGTTTTGTCATTGCTTTGCTCATATAAGCGATGACACGTTCTGAGTCATTCTGACTTTGAGATAGGACTGCACCCACAGCCACATCACTAGCATCTGTATCTAAGATAAATGGACACCCAATCATTGGATATGCAAGAATAGGTGGCGTTGTCAGAGCTTTCTTTAGTCCTGAGAAGGACTCTTCACACTCTGATGTCCACTCAAAGTTTGACTTTGCCTCCGTCAGTCTGTGGAGTGGTCTGGCAATATTGGCGAAACCTTGGATGAAGCGCCGATAATAAGAGCAGAGGCCGAGGTAGCTCCTAACTTGTTTGCGTGTCTGTGGACGGGGCCAATTGATGACTGCAGATATTTTCTCAGGGTCAGTTTGAACTCCATCTTCAGAGACAATATGCCCGAGAAATTTTACACTTTTCTGGAAGAAGGTACACTTACTGGGCTTCAACTTCAACCCAGCTCCCAAGAGACGTTCAAAAACGTGCTCTAGTCTCTGTATACATTGCCTGAAGTCAATTGCAGGGACAATGATGTCATCGATGTACAAAATTACAACACATATAAGGGAAGTGGGAAGAGGTGCCGACATACTGACTGCGTCACATGACTTCACAGAATAGTCTTCTGGTAAACCTATTCTAAAGCACATACCAAGAACCTAACGATTCGTGATATGTGTTGTATCTCAGGTACGCTTTTATTGTACCTGTTCATGTGGCAACTTGGATGATATGACCACACGGCCCCTAGCACCGGCATAAGCGGTATTAGATACAAATCTAGAGAGCTATGATGAAAATGCTCTGACAACTCGTATTCTGGTAATTGGTGAGCTGTTTCGCTGTGACAACTCGTACGTTGGAGATTGGTGAGCTGTAACGTCGTCTGATGTAAATGACGGCAATTAACACTAAAGACTAGTCTGTAAGGCCCGATGTCGACCCAGCATCAACTTCCCACAAATGCCACTCCTCCCACTGCAAACCCCTCAGAATATTCTCCATCAGTCTTTCAAATGTAGATGGTGCATTTACCAAACCAAACGGCATAACAGTAAATTGATATAACCCATGGGTGGTGGTGAATGCGGTTTTCTCTTTGTCCTCCAATGCCATTCCAATTTGCCAGAACCCTGAGTTCATATCCATCGAGTTGAACCACTTTGCCCCGGAAAGAGAGTCCAGGCACTCGTCAACTCGTGGCAGAGGATAGGCGTCTTTGGCAGTGACATCATTTAAGCGTCTGTAATCGACGTAGAAGCGTGTTGTACCATCTTTCTTTGTGCATAGCACAATAGGAGAGGCCCATGCACTGTTGGAAGGTTCAATTATGCCTCTCTCATTCATTTTCTTCAACTCTTCTTCCTCTACCTGGCGTTTGCCGAGAGGCAATCGTCTTGGTGGCTGTCGAATAGGTCGAGCAGAACCAGTGTGGATTTGGTGCTCTACCTTAGTGGTTCTGCCCAAATCTCCTGAAGAATTGGAAAATATACCTTCATATCTAGAAAGCAACTCCGCAAATGACTGTATTTCTGCTTCATTCAGATGAGCAGAGCTTTGGACCAATAAGAGTTCCAAGTGCTCTGGAAGGACAGCTGGTGCAGCTTCATTCCTCGCCACTCTACATGGAGTGGTCATTTCCAATGACATCTTCATGTCATAAGATGACCGACATATTCCAAGCCTGGTGCTAGGATAGAGGATGGCTTCACTGTCATCGTAATTCACCACCTTAACAAGTTGATGGGGAGACCTAGTATCAACTATGCCCTGGACTGCCCTCAACCCTTTCCGTTGAAAAAGCTCAACTGATGGTTCTACCACATCTGCTGGAGCCAGGTGTTCACTCTTTGGGATGTCAATTTCCACCCAACCCACCGAGTAAGGCGGAATAGAGGTCACTTGCTGCACCTGTACTTGACAGCTCATCTCTGCTTCCCCACCGATCCAGCAGGAGATGTTCTGATGCGCTGTTCTCAGTCGCAACCACTTGTAATCAATCTCTGTGACATGGGCCAAGAGAAAATCTTGTCCTAAAATTCCCTCTGTGGTAATGTCACAGATAACCATGGCCTGGCTGTAAATTGCATCTCCCAGCTGCAGTCTAAGAATGGTGTTGCCGTGAAGCTGGAGTTTTCCACCATTAACTCCAAGAATGCTATTGTTAGATTGAGAGACTTGAGGTTTATGCTCCTCGTCGATCTCTTCAAAAACACATCTGGATAGCAGAGTGATGGTAGAGCCACTGTCGATTAGTAGGTGTATTGGCTTGTCCAGACCTTCTAAACAACAGGAGGTGAAGAGACCATTGTCCCATTTGGCTATTTTTCTGGACAAATTGCCAACACGAGATATACCTCTATAGCCAGAGTTGGTATCTATTTCCGTAACCTGAGGCTCGTTGCTCACCTGATTGCTCTAAGTGCCACTGAGAGATGTGCAATTTTCAGCAGGCCTTTCCACTCCCGTCAACTTGCGACCTAGTGTGTTGACGGGTACTCGTTTCCCGAAAAGTCCATCGGATTTGTTTCATCCTGACGATTCTCTTGGGAAGAAATCCTAATTGGACACTGTCGGAAAAAATGGTGAGGCGAATCACAAATGAAGCAGGTCTTGTTGTTCTGCTCAAATCGCCTAAATGTGTTTGGCCTTCCATTTTCCAGCCTTTCTCGACGCTGAACTAGACCTTCAATTGGGGCTGAGTTGAATTTATTTGGGAAGTTGAACTGTTTCTGTCCTGTTGTGGCAGGATTAGCAGCTCTTACAGGCTGCATCTTTCCTTTAGGAGTTCCCAGGATAGCCTCGAAGCGTTCAATCACCTCCACTGCACTGGCGATTGACTGACATTCTTTATCAATACAACGACATTTCATTTCTGTATCGATAGATTTATACAGTTGATTCAAGGCGAGTGCCTCCTGGGCCCGAGTATCCAGCATTGTGTAGGCCTTTTGGGCCATTTGTCGTAAATCATCACCAAGAGCAGCGATTGTCTCCCCTTGGTTTCGACGTCTGGCTTCCAGTCTCGATAGCCACCTGTTCGACTACTACCAAAACGTTGCTCTAGTTTCCTCGACAATGTTCGAAATGATCTCTTATCCTCAGAGGAAAGACCAATATAGAATGTCCTAGCTGGCCCTCGTAGGTTGGTTGCTAAAGCGAGGACCTTCTCCCTTTCGGTCCACCCACCAAGCTCGGCGCAGTCCGAGAAATGGGAAAAATACTCTTCCCAGTCATCTTTCCCATTGTAGGACTCGGGTTTTAGCCGAAGGTGTGATGGATGAAATGTGCAGTTGTTCTCCATGTTAGAGTTTTGTCTCGCAGCTGAACCAGGGGTGCGACTGTGGTTTCCACCATTTGAATTCTGACTGTGATCTAGTAGTGATGCTTCTTCCCCAACCTCGGGGTTAGGTATTCCGTTGTCAGAGTCTGCTTCTGCCTCCAAAACATTTTTCTCTGACACGTCGCATAGTAGAAAATCACCATGCCCAGTTTGATGTCCTTTATGTATTCGAGGACGAAATGTGACCTCGATATCTGGACTCTCTGCCATGACTTCTGTTGAGAATGACAGAATTTAAAGATGACCACAACACTGTTCAGGGTTCGTATCGCTGGATGCTGTGTAGAATTACAACATCCCACTTCTGACACCAGTGTAATATCCAGCGTAACTAGATATTGTATAACTGAAAGTGTGATGCTGTCAGGTGGGCAGGTGAGACGGATATGCGTTCTATATTATTCTGAGTGATGTCCAACTCTGGTCGGCCGTCGTAGTATCAAGTCAAATCCGACATTCATTAATGAAATACCAGGCTGATGGCATTGTATTGTATTCACACAAGAATATCAATATCACGTTCAATAAAGATGATAAAACAAGAATTCAAAGTCCGATGATATTCTGTTTATTCTGTGGTAAGTCCAATATGACCGTATATGGTGAAATGATGATATACTAATTCAATATATCAACTACTAATGAACACACTTTGAACCGCCAGATAAAAAGGCAATATGCACTCTCAATACTACTAATTAATGCCCAATTGTGCTAAAGTGTGAATTCATGCCAATGGATCATATTTGTAATGGATATTATGCAGAAAATGGCCACTGACGAGTGTGATGACATGAGATAGCTGCCTGGTGATGAAATAGAAATAAATTAATATATTTATTTCTTTGTCGAGATGAATCTAGTTGACAAATCCAGAGATACATGCAGTTTTCAGGTCTGAATCGTTTGTTGAGTAATTTTGGTTCTTTGCCGGGAAGTGTAGTCAATATCAAATCTTTAATTCATATTACCTGTTGTAGAGTTGTATTCAGTGTTAAAAACTGATCAGGTAATATTGTATGGTGTTGTTGTTGTTGCGATGTATCTCCGGCCGTGGTGGCCAGCTATCTGCCATCTTCGTCAGGAGCGCTCTATTTATACTAATGCTGGTGGTCACATGGTGCAGAACAACCAATCAAATTACAGGATTACCGCTGGACCGAAGTCGGGAGAACTATTTACCAGGACAATAATTGCGATTACTAATTGAAATATATAATATTGAAGGGAGCTCCAGACGTCAAAGAGGAGCGTTTTTATTATAGTTATTAGACATATAAATAATTTTACTGGAAGAACTATATAAATATCACCGCTCCCTCAACAAGACACTCGGACACGGCTAGAACAACAAGATGGCGATATGTATGCTGAGCTGAGTGAAGGAGAGTCGGGAGGGTAGGTCACTTTGACAATAAAAATAATGGTTATGTTCTAGCCATCGATCGTTGAAAATATAACCAGAATTTTCTAAAGATTTCAAAGATTAGTTTCCTAACTGTTGCAATATTTACCTGATTCAATAATACTTCGTGAAAAATCAGCAAAGTTTGATGTGGACTTCTCCTCATGAATCAGATAGCAGACGAAAGGCGTACCGATTTACCAAGAAATAGTCCCCAATAAAAACCGCCATATCGGCACATATGGACTTCATCGAATGTCATAACAATTAAATTGAGCGTTATAACAATATAATGCACTTCAGTAAATCTCTAAATTACAATAAATAGCTTTAAGAAGCATAAACGAGCTGGCGGTGTACAAGGTCATGTACCAAGGTCACATTTCGTAAACACAAACAACATGGCCACATCCTTGATCAGGATCAGGCAAACGTGATGAAAATATTATCAACTGCACAAGGTAAGTTAATCTTATTTACAACAGACAGCATATATATTATGTTAATAAATTTAAATCCACCCCCAGTAGTTGGTTTACGCCATTTAGTACCCGCAAAACCACAGTTACAAGTCATGTTGAAAGTGTATACAACAACAACATTCAGAGTGCGACAACCTGGCAGAGTGTGACAACTTATAAAATATCCCTCCAAGGGTATTACAGACGCATACATGCATACACACACACAATATGACTGACTATTCACATGCAGGACATGTGAATAGTCAGAACAACGTCACAAAACATTGATGCAGAAACTTAAAAAGCAGGGCTATTCCACTCAAAGTTTCTCAAATTTGGCGATACATATCGCATGCTGATAGCAAAATACGAACGTAGCGTGCAAGATCTATGGCGCTACGTTTCGTAACTTGTGTCTAATTCCGCTTAACCCGGGGCTAGGGGCCGTATGAACCCATGTACTTGAAGAACCTCATGGTACTCATATGAACAGGCACAATCAAAGCGTGACTGAGATACATCATTCTTTAGATGACGACTTTACAACGAATATTATGGATTAAGAATACTGATCAGCGATACGGATTTGATATTTTTGGAACATCATGATGTCTTGCCGGCATCATTGAAAACTGTTGACCGCTTCTCTCTTGCAGGAAACAAGCCTATGTTTATGTATACTATGATTGTCTTTTTGAATTAGGTGCTAATACTGTTATATGGAAAATGGAATAGGTCTTTGGATTATGGATGCGGATATTCTCTAATGGACGACGGCTGGATTATGAATGACGGACTAGACGCTTGTAATTAGAGCTTCTGGACCTGGGCCTGATAGAAATCCGGCATGGTGGAACATTCGTGAACATCCGGGCACTTTTACATCCGGGTACATCCGGGTTCATGTACATCCGGGGATTGTGGCTGACGTCCGCGTCTACATCCGGGTACTCCTATGTTGGCCTATAAGAGCCAGAATTTTTACGGCATTCATGATTTCCAGATCCACAGCCGATATGTTCTCTTGCACAACTTGCTCGAAGCGCTTTCATCGACTGGACAGTTTGCGTTGTCACACACGTGCACGCCACGAAGTACCCATGCATACATGTGCGGATTGTGATATAGTCTTTAAGCATCCCAGTCAATTGAGACGTCACCGAAATGTCATACACGGAGACCGGATATTTCAGTTTCTATGGGAATGCATCTGAGAATAGAAGAACCCATGGAGGTAGATTCGCCGCCGCGTATTGAAGAGCCGATGGAGATTGATCCCAGTGTTGAATGAGAGAAGTAAGAGCTTCGAGCTTCAGTATCATGGATTGCCCGAAGACGTTTAGGTTACACTGAACGAAGATTGAACTTTCTGAAATGATGGCTTCTGATTGGTCGATAGGACGGTCACCTCCCCTCTAACTATCAATACGGAAACACGCATGTTAGATGTACATTTCTCACAACCTGTACCAGACCTAATCAAATGGAAAAGCCAGCCAATTCCAAGGCAGACGAGCAATCGTTGAAGATTGACGAAAAGGTGCCGGTTCCCGCTCGACTCCCCAAACGAGTTACCAAAAGATACCCGCCCATAACTATGGAAATGATAGATGATTTCTTCAGTGTGGGTTATAGCTCAACCAGGGGAGAGCGCGGAGATCTCCGCTACCACCGCCAGCGATGCCTGACCTGCCTTGAAGGTGTATCCTTGGCCGGATGTGATCTTTGCACGAGGAGAGAGGAAATTTTCCAGTGGCTGAAGTGAATTGAACATCCGGGCACTTTTACATCCGGAGACTTTTACATCCGGGTACATCCGGGTTCTTGTACATCCGGGATCTTGTCGCTGACGTCCGCGCCTACATCCGGGTACTTCTATGTTGGCCTATAAGAGCCAGAATTTTACGGCATTCATCATTTGCAGATCCACAGCCGATATGTTATCTTGCACAACTTGCCAGAAGCCATTTACTCGCCCACAAGATTTGCGACGACACGAGTCCTCCATCCACAACGGTGCACGATATACTTGTATAACCTGCGCACGGTCATTTAATCGGGAAGATGCTTTACTGCGCCATGAACGCTTACTCCACGAGGGCGCGATGGAACAATGTAATGAATGTGGTCAACTCTTCAAACGACCCAGTCAGTTAAGACAGCATGAGCGTTTGATTCATGGTCCGTCACCACGGCATGAGCAACAACTTCCCACTAAAGAGGCATCCAGGAGGGTCAGCCCCAGTGAAGATGAGCCCGGGGAGACGAATGCCACTGGTGATGCGATCACGGAGAGCCCGCCTATATCCACAGTTCAGAAGGGCCTAGATATCCAGCCGGACCCCAACGATACGGTTCCCAGTCATACGCCTGACAACAACGAACATTTTCTGGAAGATGCGGTGGATGTTCCCAGCGATTTCTCACAGGACGCCCATCCAGTGAGTGACATCTATCGGCGCCATTGGCCCATGATACGGCACTGTTTCCACCGTCATCGCCCTATTCAAGATATCTACAATTTCCGACTGACCAACCTCGCCCGTCTATGCAGCTACGTGGAAGCCATCTTCAATGACCAATCCACGTCCTTCAAATTAAATCTGGCGTTTGGTTATGTACTGCAGCATAAGGAGACAGGCCAAGTCCAATACTTTTACCCGAGCAGTAACATCCGGGTATTTGACCAACCGTTTACCATCATTAACCGGGCGTCGCTACAGCCCGTGCTGGACCAAGTGGACCAATTGGATATCTTGGGATGGGCCTATGCACAGCGCCCCAACTTCCAATGGGTCGTAGAGGGGGTGACCAATGTTACGTTCTTCGTGACCAAATTACGGAATCTTCCCATCGGGTGAATGTATTCATCCATGCACTGATAAATACTCAGAATGCACAAACAACTATCTGAGGATATGTTGCCTCAACGGTATCCTGGCCTGCCCGACGATGATTAGAATAACGGTTGAGAGCGAACATGGCCGAAGATGGAACTTCTGATTGGACAAGAATACATCTAACGGACAGGAACGAATATGACAGATGCAAATTGTGGCCTCTGATTGGACAAGAGTCTTCTTGAATTGTAAATATACCCAACGCGGCTCCCCCAGCGTGGGTATGATGTAACATTGGGGAGAATAAACTATATGAAAAAACTTCTTGTTGTTGTTGTTCTCTCATGTCTCAGCCTTGTTGTTGTTGTTGTACTCTCTCCGGTCTGTTAAGGCGTAACGACGGACGTCACTGCATTTCGAAGAATTAGTGACAATTCCATGGAATATCTAGAAAATCAGAGCTTCTGAGCTATTTCACCAGGGCGTTGAAGCATTGAGCTTGGTGTTGGCGGGCGTTGCTACAAGATGACACCTCACACGACGCATTCGGACCAAGGATGGCCCATCTCTACATGAAATACCTTCCTTCACTGCCCCAAAATACCCGCTTTCGCTACTACTCGTACGGATGACGTCACCAATGACATCACAGATGCTGCGGACATGCCTCAAATCGGGGTGTACACCCCGAGAGCTACAACATGACACATCCCACGACGCATTCGGACCAAGGATGGTCCATCTCT